>VDFB02012677.1:0-16839 GCA_007258455.2 Sequoia sempervirens
TGCAATTGTAACACACAGGATTTCTTTGTCTATACCACTCATTCCATTGATTTCCTCTTGATCTGCATTTATTAGCAATATGCCCAAGTCTTCCATAGGTGTAGGATTTAACATTCCTTACATTGATAGACATACTTCTGAATTCAATTGACTTATTACCAAAATTTTTGCAACTAAAACACTGACTGGGAAATGATGGATTGCTTGAATTTATTTTAATTCTACATTGAGAAGCCATATGACTAAATTTATTACAAGAAAATTTAGCCTGACATTAAACTTTTGAGCATTGGGTTGTCTTACCGGATACCTTCTACCTTTGTTCATCTGATTTCTTTGTCTGGAATCATTGTGTTCAGATCCAAAGCTTTTTCCCTTCTCATATCTAAGACATCGCTTGTCATTTGCATCCTTTTGAACTTTAGTTATCTCATCAAGCTTAGCAAAACTGATCCTAAACTTCTCCTTGTATTCATTTGCAGTAGTGAGTTCATTTTTGAGAATAACTATGTCTTTCAAGCTCTTGTTCATTATTTCTAGATTGTTGCAATTCAATCTCTAGCTGAATGAATCCACTATTAACTATGTTGCATTCTTCAGATTTTTCTTTTAAGGACAGGCCCAAATTTTCTTCATTCTTCTTTCTTTCTTCAATCTCCTTAGTTTTCCTCATCACCATAAATTCCATCTCAAGCTTTAGAGCAACATTGTCTCTAGCAAGCTTTTCACATTCTTCTGTTGTTTCTTTTAGGGTCTGATTCAGGTGAACATCTTCCAAGCTTTTATTTTCTTTCTACTTCAGCTAATCACATAGTTCCTTCCTCTTTTCTCTTAACTCATTGATTTTATCCTTCAATGATTGAATGAACTTTTTAGCATCCTCAAGATTTTCTTTTAATTCCATGACTTCTACTTTAGATAGATCAAGATCATCAAGTACCACCAAAAGTTGTTGTTGAAGAAGACCACTAGAGTCCATTGCATTCCAATATCCACCTCAAGTTGTTAAACTTTTGTAGAGGAACCAATGCTCTGATACCATTTGTTGGACTTAGGGAACACTAAGAAGGGGGGGTGAATCGGTGTTTAGCAATATTTAAATTTCCACAGTGCAAATCTTAAACCATTTACAACATTTCAACAAAAGTAAAGATATAGCTAGAAGGAAACAATCAAAACACCATAACACCAAGATTTTCACGTGGAAACCACTGTTGGTGGAAAAAACCACGGTGGAGGTTAATCCACAATTTATACTCTGTTAAAGTATGAGAGAGAAAAGGGAATGCACATGCATTCAAGCACATTACTGAAACTCCTTTGCTCAAAATAGGAAGGCTCATTGCCTTACAATATATTTGCACTACAAATAAAGGTTGAACTGATAAAGTAGCATCTACAAATGTCTAATATCAGTTTTGATGAAGCTCATAGATCAAATTCTGGACGCTGCATGCGATTCGCACTTTGCTCTACTTTGCCTTAATTTGGCTTCACAAAAATCCTCTTCTACACAAGAAAAATTTGCTCGATCTTGTGATATTCGTACACATCTGCTCTACCTTCACACCCATACATACATCAAGATGAATTACCTGAACTCACATATATATCCGCTAGTAAGAATTCAATCACTATATGTCAGCTTCAGCACAATAAAGATATTTCTCAATAGTTGGCTCAATCCTCATTAAATATTTGATGCGTACCCACATAATTCAGCCAAGCCATAGCTAGGAACCAAAACAAAATGTACAAATATAGAAATAATTAAACAATTACTCCTTATACATCCATGACATGCTATATACATTGGAGTGGAGCTACCATGAACAAATAAAAGCGAGAAAAATCATCTGTCGGATCTCCTAACTTAACCATCGATTGATGCAACATCACAAAACTTATCAATAAGATAAAATAGATACTTAACAACTTTCCTTGAGATCCACAACTCAAAATGATAATCTAGTGAAGCATATAGATTGACATACTAGCTTGGATACCCTATTCTTCATTCTCACTTCTGGTAAAACTCTGTTCTTCACTCTTCCTGCCGATAGGAACAAATTCTAATATGCAGATTGGAATAATGACTTAGGTTACCATCGATGACAACACTAGAAGCCATATGCCAAAAGTGACCCACCAGACTCTCCATCAGGGGAGCCAAACTGCCACACCAACGGATCTTTGTGAAATTCGCCACAGTTGTTGGGCTCCATTTGCACCCTATTGCCACCCATAATGTCTCTTTGCACACGGAATAACCAAAAAACCTATGAGAGAAAAAGGTTAGAGAAAATGGTTAAGTGAAAGGTCACCCATACGCTTAAGATTTTAAGCCATACAAAGTAGTCTTGGGTAATCAAAGTAATGTACAGGTCGCATGCTTGAGGAGATAATCCCCTAAAATCAATCTTTATGAATTCATAAATGAGGGTCTCGAAACACTTGAGGCTAGGAAAGTAGGACATGATGGGAATGGAAGGTTTTCACTCCACATTTTTACACAAAAACCAAGGCAAGATGGCCACGGGGCCAAATTTAGAAACACCTAATAAGTCGGCTTTTAGAAGAGGAGACAAAATAGCTGAAAGGATAGAACCAATTAGGAGCTTGATCTCATAATTACTAGTCACATCAATATTAAAATAAAAAAACTTGAAAATACGATAGGTTAGTGCAATCCCCAAAAGGATATTACATATGGTACGACCTAGCTTGGCCTTAATCACAAAGTACCCGCCATTATTCCTCATGATGCCCTTTTTAAAAATGGACTCTGCCTCATTATTCAAAATTTCCCACTTGTAGGCCACCTCAACATTTACACCCATCCACATAGCCCATAAGACAAGCATGTGGAACCCCCATGAAGCCCATAAAAGCACATGATCAGTTATTATCATGGATCAAGTAAGGGCTTTGCTCCTTCAGGATTAGACCTTGAATACCTGGCAGTAGGTTCCCCAAATTATGCCAGCACTTAGAGAATTTCCAATGTGTGCCAAAATTGGCTAAGGCATCAACCACTTTATTGCCCTCTCGATAAATGTGGGTAGCAATCTTCAAATTCAACTTAGACACGAAGAGCCTTATGTCTAATAGAATGTCTTTAGTACTCCACCCTAGTAATTTGCCAAAGTTAACAACATCAATAATAGACTTAGAATCATCTTCGATATGAAGGTTCTCAATCCCCATAGAAATAACTAGTTGTAAGCCCTTAAGCAGTGCACTAGCTTCCACAATCATAGAAGACTGGATACCAATCCCCCCAGAGTAACTAAAAGCCATTGTTGACCAACCTACACTAGATAATATTTTAGAGTTAAGAAGTTTTCATTGATTATCTATATTTTATAGAAAGTTCATAAGAATTTTAAGTGGCATATGTGCATTAATAACAAAGACTATGAGAGGAGACAAGAGAATTTAAATGAACTTTATAGTAGCAAGAATTTTTCAATCATTGAAAAACAAGGTTAGAAAACAATTAATGTTAGTATTAATAAACTTTGATAAAGTATTTTAGGTCAAATGTGATGCAAGCAATGGAACAATTGAAGCAATATTGAGTTAAGAAGGTAGGAAAGCAACATACTTTAGTGAAAATTTGAATGATGCAAAGAAGAGATATTTAATGTATGGTCAATATTTTTATGCCATCACTCAAGTATTGAAATAATGGAGACATTATTTGAAGGAGTTTGTGTTGTATTCAATATTATCAAGCATTATGGTATTTGAATAGTCAATAAAAGTTAAACCAAAGATATGTAAGATGGGTTGAATTTATATAAATATATTCATTTATATAATTGAAGCATAGGAATAATATGTTAAATAAATGTTGAACACACAATTGTTGTTGCACCAAAAGATCGACCTGTTAATGCCCGATACAACTACGAGAGTTAATGAATCCACGAGAGGCGGTTAAGCCATGTCACAAACCCAAGCGTTGCACTGCACAACACAAGGAGACCAAGGGTGCACACCTTGCAACAATCCCCCCTAGCCCAAGCAAGGGGTTTGAACTTGTGACCCAAACTCTAATACCAATTGTTGCACACACAGTTGTCGTTGCACCAAAAGATCGACCTATTAATTCCCAATACAACTGCAAGAGTTAATGAATCCATGGGACGCAATTAATCCATGTCACAAACCTGAGCATTGCACTACACAACACAAGGAGATCAAGGGTGCACACCTTGCAACAATAAAAGTGCAGATGTGTTGAGTATAGGACAAATTTTTCTAACTAAAATGAGAGTTGAAGTAGTTGGATTTGAAGAAATAAAGTATTTTTATGAAGCTAATGTGGACTTTATATAAGAATAAAAAGAATGTAAGGAGCCTATAAGTATGGATAAAACTATGTGGCTTGATTAATTGATTCAAAATGATGTTATTTGGAGGAAATCAATTATGTATTCCTAGAATCTCAATGACGGAGAATTCGATAAAAGAAAGATATAAAGGTGGGCTATTCAAACATTTTAGTCTTGACAATAGATTAAAATTAGTAAGGGGACACTATTTTTTGTTGCAAATGCATAAGGATGTGGAAAGATATATTTATAATTATATAAATTGTCAAGTTGCAAAAGGTAGTAGTGAAAATGTTGGATTGTATAAATTATTCCTGATACCAGAGAAGCCTTGGAAGGATTAATATGGGTTTTGTATTATTTTTTCCAAGAGCACAAGGGGTTATGCTTTAATTTTTTGTAGTTGATACAATCTATAAGATGACACTTTTCAAAGCATGCAAGAAAATAAATGTTGTGGTAAATGCATTTAATTTATTTCTCAAGGAGGTTGTGAGATTGCATGGATTTCCAAGAAATATGATTTTTAATAAAGATAATATTTATTGGTTTCTTTTAGAGAACATTGTGGAAGAAGATGAAAACACAGTTCAAATTAAGTTCAACATATCACCCATAGATCAATGGATAGACATAATTGGTGAATATTCAAGTCTAAGTAGCTTTTAAGGCATTTAGCAAGTGGAAGAATAGGTAGTTGGGATATGGCATTGGTGCAAATTGGGTTTTTTTATAATAATTTGGTAAACATGAGTATAGGAAGAACACCATTCGAGATAGTATATGAAACTGATCCAAAGAATGTACTATAATTAAGAGGCATTATGAATGGAGATAAAATAAGTGCAAGAGTAGAAAAAAATGTAGATTACATGAAGATGTAATAAAACAATTAGAAAAGATGAATTCCAAGCTTAACAAGAAGATTGACATAAGGAGTATGAAGTAAAAAATGAGGTAATTACATGTCTAAAAAATGAAAGAGATCCTAAAGGTATTCTATAAGTTGAAGAAGTTTTCTCTTATAAGATCATCAAGAAGTTTGATTCTAAAAATGCACATGAAGTTGAATTACTTGTAAATTTTGTTAGATCACTACTATGTAACATTACATATTTGTATGACTACCATGATGGAGAATTTGAAAAATAAATAACATAAATGAATTAGAGAAGGTAGATACTAGAACAAAAAGTGGAAGAGGTTGAAGAGATATTATATAATAGACTTGGGAAGAGTACTAGGAATAAGAAGTATAAAGAATATTTAGTAAAATGGAAGGGAAGGATAATTGAAAACTTGACATTGTTAATCTATAGCTAAGGTGAACTATTTTTATTTTACTTTAGCTACCACAAAGTGATGGGATCACTTTTAGTTATTTGAGGTGTTTAATATAGAAACATCTAGAGTGTAAAATAAATCTTGCATCACAAAAAAATAAAATTCTTTTAAATAAATTAACCATCATATTATTACCACAAATATCAATTTATAGTGAAAAGAAAAAATATTGTTTTAGTCATCATTTCAACATGTGAAATATTTAGACAATAATCATATTGCTTGTAGGACCACATATTGATCCTAAAGCCTCCAAATTGATTTCACCTTAAGTGCTTACACAGATGCAAATTGGGCTGGTTGTGTGGATGACATAAAAGGTACAAGTGGTGGTGCAATCTTTCTTGGATGTAGATTAGTATCATGGCTAAGTAAGAAACAAGATTTAGTTTCTTTATCTACTAGAAAGGCTGAGTATATTGCAACAACATCTTGCTGCACATAGGTGTTGTGGATGAGGAAAATATTGAAGGATATTGGAGTGGTGTATGATGAGCCTATATATCTTTTGTGACAATAGAAGTGCAATAAACATTTCAAAGAATCCACTGATGCATTCAAGGAAAAAACATATTTCAATCAAATATCATTTTTTAAGAGAGAATGTTGTGAAGAATGAAGTGAAGCTTGAATATGTGCCTATAAAGGATTAGATTGTTGATATACTCACTAAAGCTCTTCCTAAGGATACTTTTGAGTATCTCCAGAAGAAGTTGGGGGTTATTTCCCCTCCTTTGAACTAGATGCATAAGGAGATGCATCAATCCAGTGGATCTCAAGATTCATTCTTTTCTTGAAATGATGTTGGTGGCTACCTCTTAGGGGGAATAGGTAGTGGCATTGCTGATGTGGTGAAGATTGGTGTGTGCTCCTAAGGGGGAGTATTTAGAGTAGTAAAGGAAAGGAGTT
Organism: Sequoia sempervirens; assembly: GCA_007258455.2. NCBI lineage: Eukaryota > Viridiplantae > Streptophyta > Pinopsida > Cupressales > Cupressaceae > Sequoia > Sequoia sempervirens. The sequence goes on from VDFB02012677.1 coordinate 6,594, forward strand.
GTTGAGCAGTTGTAAGATGGTTGTTTGATGACAAAGGAAAAGAATAAAACAGTAAAAACATTATGTCCTTTTCCATTGATTTCAAAGGGGGGAAGAGAATCATGTGAAAAAGAGCAAGTTATTAGGGGGAGAGAGAAGCATGCGAAGAATAATAAATAATAAGGGAGAGAGAGAGTCATGTAAGGGGGAGAGTGAGTAAAGAGAAAGAGAAAAGGAAACATGTATGTTCAGAGTTGTGTCTTTGATGGTTTTTCACATCATGTGTTTCCATCAATGATAAAGGGGGAGATTGTTGCAAGTATGAGAAGTTGGTGTTGTCATTGATGTCAACTATATGTGTTAAGGGAGATTGGTGTTGAAGATGAACAATTGGTGTTGTATATGCTTTGATTTGTTGCACTATGTTGTCATTAGTTAAGCTACTAATGTTAACCTATGGTGTTGCTTTGATAAGCTTCTATATATGGATGTAGTTGTGTTGAAGATGATGTGGATATGTCTCTGGTGCTTGGTTTTTTGAAAGGTTGCATTTTTTGTTGGAGATTACAATGCTTGGGGGAGATAAAATAACAAAACTCAAAACCTCCCATTCAAGGATAACCCTAGAGATCCCAATCCTAGGCATGCAAAAGGAGAAAAAGATACTGCAATAGGCTATCCTAGGGTATGATTATAAACTAAAGAGGGGTTCACCACCAAGCTGGGACTTGGAAAGACTAGTAAAATGCAAGATCTAATGACATAACCTAATGATGTGCAAAGCTCAATTAAGTTACCTAGAAATGCAAGTAAATTAGGACAAAAAATTGTAAAATTAGAAGTGTGCACCCGAAAATATATAGAGGCTTGAATGAGGAATGGAAATGCAAGAAATTTTGATTTTAATGTTGAGTGGGACTGATACGCTAGTCTGGGTGATTTAGTCCTAGACTAGGTTTTCTACACTGAAACTGGAATCTGACAATGCTTATTCTGAATCTACTAAAACCCTAAAAATTGGATGTACTGGGAATCCTATGCCAAAGGTGGTGTATCAGTACTAGTGTGTTTTTTTAAAGGATTAAGATCTTATTTTTGTCTCCAATATCTTCTCTTTGTTCCACACTTTCTTTCTAGATCTGAAACCTTGATTTCAGACCTGTAGAATACTTTTTGTGACCTTGCAAGTGAGGATACAACTCGAACAACTTCCTTCAAGATTGTAACCTAATCTTCAAAGATCCTTCATGCTCCAAGACACCAAGATCTACAATCACACATGTAAAGAGGGGAAAAACTTGTTGATTTGTTGAAATGAAATGGGGGTTTGCCTTAGTCAAACCCCTTTTAGGTAATTAAACCAAATGATGAGATAATGAAATGAGGACATGAAACATGAAGCATGGAACATGAAACATGAATAATGATACCTTGAATGATGTCTTGTAAGTCAACAACCTAACATGAAGTGGCCATGAAGGATGTCGATCTAGATCTTGAAATAAGTGTAGAACAATGCTTGATCTTGGATCTTGAATGCAACATCACAATACTAGCTCACCAACATGCTTGATGCTTGATAACCTTGACATGATGAGGGATCTTTAATTGTTGCAACAATTGATGAAGAATCTTCCCTTGAATATGCTTCACTCTTGAGTGCTTGACTTGATATCATGAATGCTTATTTGAAATAATGATTTGAGACCTTATTCATATGGGCAATCCATCCAATATCCCATTTATTAGATCCCACATGTCGATATTCATGAAATTTGATTTTAAAACCCTAATTTCCTGCTCAAAAATAAAAAATGAGACAAATGGGACTCATACGCCATATGTGGCATATGGGTCTCACCTGGGTGGAACTCATACACCCAAGGTGCCGTATGGGTCCCACAGGGCCTTTTGGAGAGAGAAAGTGTCGGGGAGTTAAGAAATTAAGTCTATTTGTTGATCTTGTTGGGATTTTGGTGAAAATAAGCTTCAAGATGCATAATATAGGTTCTTAGGGTCCTATTAATGATGATATAAAGGTCATAAATGTAAGGGGGGCCCAAAATTCAATGTCAAAGTGTAAATAAATATACTTTACAACATCAAATTAAGGAAAAATTAGGTCTATTTAGCTTAAAAGGGCCCTAAATCTAATATGAATGTGTAAAACACATTACAACACTAAATTAAGGCAACATTAGGTCCAAGATCCCTAAATTTAATGTGAAGGTGTAAATGAATACACTTTACAACATTAAATCACGACAAAGTTAGGTTTATTTAGCTTAAAAAGGGCCCAAAACTTAATATGAATGTGTTAAACACATTACAACACTAGATCAAGGCGAAATTAAGTTCATTTTAACATTAATCATCCCCAAATTAAGTGTGAAAATGTAGAGAACAACAATATTTTTGTACACTACATTTAGCCCCACTTTGGTGGGAGAACTTGCTTCAGAGCTCACACTGAAGTAGACATTCAAGAGGGGTCCAAGTGTACTGATGTGGATGGTCTAGAATGAAAAAGATCAAGGGGGTGGTCAAGCCCCCAGGGTCCAAGATCCTACGTCATTTACCAACATAAGCACAAAGGGACACACACAAGGTGTATGGTTGCAGCAAAACAAGATACACAAACATACAATACCAATGGCCCGAAAAGAAAAAATAAAGCTTGAAAAAAAAAAAAAAGTAACAAGAGGTGAGATCCAGTCTCAATCATTTTATCCAATGTAATGTGGATCAAATCTAAGTTGTTTGTCCAAAGATGCATGCTCACTTTGAGGAAACAAAACTTCAGGTTGTCCACTAGGTGAGTAATCCAAGAGAGTGAGACACATACACACGTTTTCGGTATGTGCTCACAACACACGCGAGTGGTTAAGGGAAAGTCATGCCATGGATCAACTTCTCGTCCCAGCCAGCACAAAGTTATGCCTCTTGATAAATTTTTTGATAAGGCACCATAAAGAAATGAAATTGGGCTTCATGAGGCAAAACAAAACTTCATATGTACTTGGAACTCATGAACAAACAAGATAGCACCACATGAAGCAAAATTAATGGTATGCAGGGTGGCTATATAGCGATGTTGTAAAATGAAAAATAGTGTAGGTATGTTCAAAGGGATTTTGCTTGATTCATGCAAGGTCTTCTTAAAGGAACATGTGCCTAATATCTCTAAAGAGGGACAAGTCAAAGAAATATCATTCTTGGAAAACAAACCCGATGACACCACCAGAAAGGAATATGTAGGAAGAGAGAAAAATGTCAGCGTAGTGAAACATGGTGTAGATGTATGTCCCCACTTTAAAGTGGTTGTTAAAACCATTGCTATGAGCAATTTCTTTAAAGTAGAAGAAGACATGAGAACTTATTCGAAAAGCCCTATGCCAAGTCATATGTTTCTAAATATAACTACATCATGAATGAGTATGTCACATGCTAGCCAACTTAAGGCATGTCATCAACATCCCAAGCTTGCTCTTATATGTACATGAAAGGTGATCAACTAGCCCAAAAGAGACAACGAGTTACATACGAGGAAAAGGCTATCTAGCTTGCCCTTTGCCAGTTCAATGTAAAGAGATGGTGAATAGGATGAAAATAAGTTTCAATTAAGAGGAACTTGGGTGCTTCAACACAAAGGAAGAGCACTACAGGTCCCAAGATGTTGAATTTTGTTACTTTCGAAAGCCTTACATTCATTAGTAGAATGACCATAGACTTTATGATATGCCTGAGAGATGAACTCTTGTAGTAAAATTTCTTCGTGTTTCTTGGAGGAAGAATGTCGAGGATGATCTTGGAGGAGTCTTGTCAATATACTCTATTGATCAAAAGTGAGATGTTTCATTTTGCAACAAAGATATCTCTGCTTAGTACAAGATGTCATACTTACACAAGACTCTTTAGAGATTAAAGATTTTGTTCTCTTCCTTTATGGGAGGTGTAAAATCTAATGAATTCAAATCATTAGTGCTTTACGTGATGGAATTAACATTAAGTGAGAATTTCATTGTTTCTTTCATTTTTTTCAAAGGACAAAAACCAATACCACTAGTGTCTATAAGTTTAGGATGCACTAATGTTAGAGTCGGCTTAGAAGAATATTTTGTTAAAGTGTTGATTTTAATTGAAGGCTTGTTTGTTTCTTTCGAAGGACAATAACCAATACCACTAGTATTTTCTTGCATGTGATGTTGTATAGGGACACAAATACATTGTTTGTTAGCACCACATCCTTTTCCATTATAACCGAGTTGTTTCATAAGTTCATAACCTCTTCCATAAAAAAATTTCATTTATTTTGGATTTGACAGTTGTTCATAGTCAAGTTCATCAAATTTTTTTGTATAATTTATTGTCTTTTGTTCTAAAGTAGTTGAGATCGATGCTTTCAAAGGGTCTTCTGAATTTTGTATTGGCATTACCACTTTTTCTTTTCCCTATTTTGAATCTTTTTTTCTAATCTTGTATTCCCCCATGAATGTTGGTTCGAAACCTAAGGAACCCCAATCATCTTCTAATAGCTTCGTGACTTCCTCAGTATGTTTTTTTGTGTCTTTATGTTGCATGGGATCCACTTGTGTAGTTGGTGTTAATGTTTTCAAAGGATTTTCCTTGTCTTTCTCAATGCTCTAATAACTATTTGGGTTAGGGTCAATTTCAAGTGTGTACACTTTGTTGTTGTAGACATACTTCATTTTCATGATGAAGAGTAGAAGGCACCCCATTCATTGCATGAATCCATGACCTGCCTAAAAGGAGATTATATGAAATACCATGAGGCATAACATGAATCGGTGTTTGTAATGTGGCCTTTCCAAATGTAATAGGTAATGTAATCACTCCAAGCGGTTGTTTTCCTACATTGTCAAACCCTCAAATAGATAAATAATCAAGTTGAATTTTTTATTTATCCACACCAAGTTTATCCAAAAGGGTTACACTACATACGTTAAGGGAATATCCATTATCAACAAGGGTTATTTTTATTCCCAACCTATTATGGATAGCTATTATCATGAATGCATCATTTTGGTTTCTCACTTCCAATGGAGGTAGCTTATGGTGATGAAAAGTAATGTCTACATTGTTCAAAGTTATAGCTTGAATTTGGGTTGCTACTTCATTTGATTACATGTTAGGAACTTGTTGTAAAGTGCTTTGAACCATGTTATGATAGTGAGGGGAGGCTTGAGAAGGTTCCATAAAGATATCTTAGCAGGAGTATTCTTTAGTTGTCCAACAAGATCATACTCCTTTCCATTTTGTGGAGGAAAACAAGGAGGACTTGGTAAGATAGGATTAGGCAACGAGAGGGATGTTAAAGTTGTTTATCTTGGTTGCAGATTGTTTCTAGTGTTATATGTATGAGCAATAGTATTATGAATCGGCTACTACAAAATATTATTCTTAGGTGGGTAAAGGATAAGTTCAAGTTTGTTTTGAGTTTTAGGTTTGTGTGAAGGTGGATAAAGGATGAGTTGAGGTTGAATAATATTAACTTCCCTTAGTGAAGGAGAGTCTAATATTACTTCATCATCTTCATCTAAGGGAACTATATCATTATTGTCAATGTTATCCTTTTCTTGCACCATGATATCTTCCCTAGGAGGAGAGTTTTTAGGAGAACTACAAGCTAGATGTTCACGACATTCAAAGGTGACTTCATTGCAAATGAGGGAGTTACCAATGGTTGGATTTTCTTGTTTATCAATAGTGGGGATATTATGAGGAGACTCAATTTGATTTTTATGATTGTTCATGACTTTATCCTTTTTCTCTAAGGTCTCAGTCTCTTGTTCCATACTATCTACCCTAGTAGGAGAGCTTGTAATATGTTCATCACATTTCATGGTAGAATTTTGTAAAGTAGCTTCATCACAAGTAGGGGAGGCATCAAGAGAAGGAAAACTATGATTTTGATGCTTACCAAATAGATCTTTCCAAATGGTAGGAGAATTAGGAAAGGGAGGAACAAGATTCTCATGACTCTTAATAGGTGCATCTTCTAACACTAAGCTATCCTCTTCTCATTAAGGAGGGATATTGGGAGGAAAATTTTGATTGTCATGGATCTTTATGATTTCATCCTCTTTCGCTAAAACATTCTCACAAGAAAGGGATGAATGGAGACTAGGTAAGGTTATGTTTAGAAATGTTTCTATGATCTTATCTTATTGTGTCATAATATCATCCCAAGAGGGAGGAGAGAGAAAATAAAGATTCTCATTGATTGTTCTTCTTTCACCAAGATACCTTCGTCACTAGTAGGAGAGGTATTGGGAGAAGAACAATTATGGATTTTATGATTGTCTATGCTTGTATCTTCTTGTATCATATCATCCTCACCAATAGGCAATGTAATATTAAGGATTGTTTCAATGGTTTGATCCACTTTCTCTAAGATATTCTCATAACTATGAAAGCTAGTAGAAGGATGACTAACATGTTTCTTAATGATCTCATTTTCGTACTCTAAATTGAACTCATAAGAGGGGATGTTGTACTTATGAAATCCATTCTTAATCATATCAAAACCACATCTCTTAAAAGGAAACATGCTAACATGCAAAAGTAAACTATCTAATTTATGCAATTCTTAAAAAATGTAAACAAATGTTCCACATATCTAAAGATTTTTACTACTGAAATGGATTTTTGAAATGCTTTTTAGAAAAGGATGACTACACTACATGGATGATTTTACCTAGATACATAAAACATAAGTTGCTAAAACTTTCTAGGTTGATACTATATGTTACCAGCAAGGTTGGGAAGCATAGAAATGAGGTTTTTAATGCTATAAAAGGTAGTTTAAAATTTGGACTGGGACTAAATCCCCCAGAGGGGTGTATGAGTCCCAATTTTCAAAAAAATTCAAATGATTTTGATGCTTTTTAGTTTTTATGAGTTGTAACCTAAGTACAAATGTGGATTTTATATGATTTTCAATGATTTACGATGCAAAAATGCAAGCTAAATGCACTTTCACTAATGCAAGATTTATAAACCCGAGAATGCCAATTAACTTTAATGCAAACCCTAATGAAATGTTAATGCAAGCTAGATCTAGGATGATAATGCACTCCTAATTAGAAATGATGTGTTCTAAATGTAGGTTCACCAAAATGAAAGGTTGAATTTTGTTTGGACTTCTATACTTGGGAGATAGAATAACAAAACTCAAACACTCTCATCCAAGGATAACCCTAGAGATCTCAATCCTAGGCATGCAAAGGAGAAAGAGATCTCACAATAGGGCTATCCTAGGGTTTGATTATAAACTAAAGAGGGGTTCACCACCAAGCTTAGGCTTGGAAAGACTAATGAAATGAAATATCTAATGACAAAACCTAATCATGTGTAAAGTTCAATAAAGTTACCTAGAAATGCAAGTAAATCAATACAAAAAGTTATAAAATCAAAAGTGTGCACCTAGAAACTTGTAGTGGTTTGGATGAGGACCTAAAATGCTAAAAACATTAATTTTGAGGCTGACTGAGACACATACACCAGTCTAGGAAATTTAGTCACAGACTAGGTTTTTTGTGCCAAAACTAGAATCTAACAGTGTTGATTCTGAATCTCTGGAAACCCTAAAAATTGGTTGTACTAGGACTCATGCACCCAAGGTGGTGTATCAGTCCCAATGTTCTTTTTTAAAAGGTGAAGGTCTGATTCTGCTCTCCAATCTCTTCTCTCTCTGCCACACTTTATTTCCAGATTTGAAACCTTGATTTCAAACCTGCATATGACTTTTTGTGAAGATAGAAACCTTGCAAATGAGGGGACAACTCCAAAAAAATTCTCCAAGATTGTAACCTAATCTCCAAGGGATTTTCAAGCTCGAAGCAACCCAGATCTGCAATCACACATGTAGAGAGGGAAAAACTTGTTGATTTGTTAGTAAATGGGGGTTTGCCTTAGTCAAACCCCTTTTAGGTAATTAAGTCAAATGATGAGATAATGAAATGAGGACATGAAACATGAAGCATGGAACATGAAACATGAATAATGATACCTTGAATGATGTCTTGTAAGTTAACAACCTAACATGAAGTGGCCATGAAGGATGTGGATCTAGATCTTGAAATAAGTGTCGAACAATGCTTGATCTTGGAGCTTGAATACAACATCACAACACTAGCTCACCAACATGCTTGATGCTTGATACCATTTACATGATGATGGATCTTGAATTGCTGCAACAATTGATGAAGAATATACCATTGAATGCCTTATAAATGATCTTGAATGCTCTCTTGATGATCTTGTAAGGTCTTGAAATGCTTAACTATTGAGTGCTTGACTTGTTATCATGAATACTTATGTGAAATAATTATTTGAGACCTCATTTATATAGGCAACCCATCCAATATCCTATTTATTAGATCCCAAAGGCGGACATTTATGAAATTTGAATTTAAAACCTTTATTTCCCGCTTAGAACTCAAAAAAGGAGCCAAATGGGACTCATATGCCCAAGGTGGCATATGGGTCCGATAGGGCCTTTTTGGAGAGAGAATGTGTTAGGGAGTGAAGAAATTAAGTCTATTTGTTGATCTTGTCGGGATTTCAGTGAAAATAAGCCTCATGATGCTTAATATAGGATCTTAGGGGCCTATTAATGATGATATAAAGGTCATAAATGCAAGGGGGCCCAAAAATCAATGTGAAAGTTTAAATATATATACTTTACAACATCAAATTAAGGAAAAATTATGTCTATTTAGCTTAAAAGGGCTCTAAATCCAATGTGAATGTTTACTACACATTACAACACTAAATTAAGGAAACATTAGGTCCAAGGGCCCTAAATTTAATGTGAATGTGTAAATGAATATAATTTACAACATTAAATCAAGGCAAAGTTAGGCTTATTTAGCTTAAAAAGGGCCCAAGACCTAATGTGAATGTGTTAAACACATTACAACACTAGATCAAGGTGACAATAAGTTCATTTTAACATTAATCATCCCCAAATAAAGTGAGAAAATGTGAACATCAACATTTTTATACACTACATTTTACAAGTGCTTTTGAACAAATTTGATAAAAAAGGAAATAGTGTGTTGCAGTGTTGTTATGGGTTACAAAAAGATGTTATGGTTTTTCTCCGCATTTCTTCTAGGTTGAAGATTTACCTATGCGATTCAGATATGCTGGTGAGAGGTGTTCACAGGTGTTATATTAAAGAGATGGTATTCTAGATCATCATACAATAGAAGTTGTGTTCACTAGTGTGTGACTGTGCATTGCAGAGGTGTGTGGGAGAAATACTTCTGCTCCACATTTCTTTGCAGTTATGCTTCAGGTCTTGCAATTCTAAAGGTGTGTTGATGGTATTGGTAGTTTACCTCAATCAAAAGGATTTGAGGTTTGGTGCTTTGAAAGAGAGTTTTTCAAGTAATAGTGTATGGCAAAGTAGTCTGCGTGTACTGGGTTTGTACATTCTTCAAGTGGAAGTTGTTGTGAAGGATTTTGTTGGATTTCAGAGTGTTTGAGGAATATTCTAGATCATGTTCAATCATGGTGTGTGGTTCACAAGTTTTTCTTGGGTTTGAGGAAGCGTTTAATTAAAATGTTAATGGTGTTTGCATGGGTAATGATCGATCTGGTGTTTACACTACATGCGAAGGATAAATATTGTTTGTGGTAGCGTGGTTAAGTGGTGTTACTGATTTGTGTCCCAATTAAGTTTTGATGTGTTCTACATTCAATTCTATCCACCATGGAAGTGCTTTGGCACCAACCTAATTTGAATTTGCACATTTGAAGTGCATAGCTGACCTTGGAGAAAGGTTTCAAGGTTGAAGTAGATATAAAAATGAGTTGAGTCGTTGAGGGATGCAGAGTGTGAAGTGTGTGATGTGAATGATGTGAATTAAAGAGTTGTAAGGTGCAAAATTATGAAGATTAGTGTGAGCTTTCTAGTGTTGGATTATCGGATGCAATGAGCAAAAGGTTTCTGCAATCATTCTAATAGATTGCGAAGGTGTCATAGTTATTGTGGTGGATTCTCTGTTGCATTGAGATCATGTTCTCTATGTAACATTCCTTATCTATCTTCTTTTTCTATTTTTGTAGTGAGCCTTGGCTATGAGCCTTTCAAGGCAGTGTGCCCCTTCTATCAATGAGCCATTGTAACCAATTTTGAAATTACTTATATTGTGACCTAATCCTCACTGTGGTTTTTCCCTTCTTGGGTTTTCCATGTAAATTTGGTGTTTTCTTGTGCATGGTGTTAAATTTGTTT
>VDFB02012678.1:0-56115 GCA_007258455.2 Sequoia sempervirens
CGAGACTTCTTTCATCAGTCCATCCAGACTGTGCAAACACATACAACTTAGAAACACGACTTTCGGATCACCAAACCACACACATCTTTTCCAAAACCAAGATAACAACATTATAAAACATATGTCAGATCTGAAAGATCTGAAATAGAATAGCGAAGGACTGCGAGGCAGAAACATTTGTCCCAATCTACAAAAGACCAACCCTGCTAGAATAGTTCACACACCGGTGAACGTAACTTTCACATACCATCACACCAGAAGCTAAAAATTGGGATATATCACCACAAGATCACCATTAGCAACCATTTAGATCTGTACAAGCATAGGATCAACAAAGGAGAAATGCGGAGCACATACCAGAGCACATTCTGAACATATTCATCACTCTAACTTCTCTTCTTTATTAATTTTTTCAAAAGCACTTGGAAACTCAAACCAACACAACTGCAACACCATAAAGATTGCTCCATGTACTCACAACATTTCAATAGCATCTCAACTATACATGTACAATTTTCAACATACAAAACTATGTTGACATCAATGGCAACATTAATGACAACACCACCAAAACATGCTCATACTTGCAACACTAAAGTGGATGTTACTTTGTACAAAAGTTTGATTGAAATCCTCATGTACCTCATTACAACTAGACCTAATATTAGTACTTTGGTTCATGCAATATCCACATGAGTATACTTGGTGTGATGCAAAAATAATATCGGGGTGAGTGGTACACACATATTTGCATCAATTATTCTTCTATTGAAAAATGTGAACTAGTTGGTTACACAAATTATGATTGGGTTGGTTTAATACTTGATAGAAAATTAACATCTAGTTATGTTTTCTCACTTGGTTTTAGAGTTGTAACTTGGAGCAATAAATAACTTGAAATTGTGGCTCTCTAGATGCTACTAAATAAAAATACATTAAAACTATAATAAGGGTGATCCCACAATAGTGGTTTACAATTTTTTGCCAAACTGGACACTGAAATAATTTTTTTAAACTAAATCTTCACTTTCGGGCACCCATAGCGGCTAAACCATGAGGAATTTGAAGATGATACAAACTATAGTTTCATTAATTTTTTCTGTAGATTCCAAATATATTTTTTCAAAAATTTTGGAATTAGATTGCACTTCTTTTTCCATCTCCCTCGAAAACTGGTTTTTTTCAAAAAACAATATTTTTAAAAAGTGGCACTCACCGTATACCACAATTTTTTTTCCATGAAGGATAAAATTATAATTCTTTTGAATTTAGATTTGTAACTCTGATATCTAGTGCTTCCACTTGGTTAGATAGTTTTTTATTGAATATTTTTTCTTTAATCAAGTTTCAAAGTCAAACCAATTACAATTTAGACATAGCGCGACCATATAACGTGTAACTTTTTTTGTATGTATCGAAATTCAATTTAGTTTTTTTGTTGGATCAAGGACTCCAATATCTGGTGTACTCATATTTTTAAAATTTGTTTTTGATAATCTTCTATTTTTCCACATGTACAAAACAAAGAGTTTGATTTTCAGTGAAAAACCTACACTCACAAGAAATAAAAAATAAATATAATAGTAAAATTAAATTTAATTAAAATTATAATTTTTTGGAAGCTTATAATAAGGACTACATACTTAAAAAAATAAATTTAAATGAATTTATTTGATCTCCCAGAAAGTAAATCAAAAGTGGTTTTTTATCAACATTTTGATAGGTGTAAAGGAGACTCCATTATAGGTATGGTTTTAAACTAGCGGGGTTCTATCCAAGGGGGCTTGGTCTAAGATGGTTTGATCAAACCCAATTCAATTAGAATCCTTTAAATGAAACTTTTCAAGGCTTAAGTCATTATATTTTCTAAAAATATATGATTTCAACAAAAATCAGGATCTCCCAGAAAGTGTAAACCACTATTGTGGCAGCAACCATAACAAGTTGTTAGCCCATATGGATTAAAAGGATCTTAGAATATCTATATTTATTTCAAGAACATCTAACAACTAATTACAGTGACAATAGTAGCACCATTGTAATGAGCAAAAATCTTGTGTTTCATGATAAATTGAAACACATAGAGATTCACCATTATTTCATTTGAGATTTGGTTCAAGATAGGCAAGTGATATTACAATTTTGTCTTACATCTGAGCAAGTTGTTGATATATTCACCAAAGCTCTTCCTAGAGAAAAATTTATAACTTTGAGATAATAGTTCAGACTCATCCCCATTGATCATCTAGGAGGAGATTGAAGGCGCATGATATTTTTTTCATTGCATAATCTTTACATGATCAATATGTGATTTTTTGCATGATCTTTTTTTTCCAGCTAGCATGTTCAAAGACCCATACAATTGTAGTTTACATGTTGTACTAATCCATTCTATAGATATTTTATTTTATTTTCTCATAGATGTATGATCTGTTAATTTGAGTTTTTGTTTGGAACCTTTATTTATAAAGGTTTTATGTTCATTGTATATATAAAAATAAAAATTTCAATATAGAGAATGTCATAGTGTTTTTTCTTTATGAATATAGGTGTATGATTGTGATTTATTTTTCTAACTTTGCATTTTTAACATCTCTTCAATTTAGTGTTATGTCTTTTAATTTTTTTTCACCATCTTGTCCCTTATATCCCTTTTGCTCTAGGCACCTATGTTGTGTTTTAATTTTTTGTTCCCCATAAATCTCAAATTCTAAATGTCTAGGGTGTAGATTCATTCTACAAAACTTGAAGCACATACACCAAGGTCTTTTTAATCTCTTTTACTCCTCTCTTCTCCATCTCCATGACTAGAAGTCCATACCCTCTTTAATGGGTTTGCAAAAAATTATTGCTTCTCATCCTTCTCCTTTAATTTGTTTCCTCACATGTATTTTCTTTTCTTATTTATTAAGGTTACAAATGGGTGAAAATGTGAGACACATTAGAACCACATAGACTATTGAAGCTCCTAGAGGAGACCATGGGTTTAACCCACAAAACTGGTTTACAATTCCAATGTGGAAGGAAAATTGCAAAAACGCTCCTATGATTTTTTTTTTCTTTTTAGGGGTTTGCATGAACTGGGGTGTTTGAATGGACCTTGGTTCGAGCGAACCATATTAGTTGAAGGGACTCACTTTTTTTTTCATTTTTAATGATAAAAACAATGGAAAAGAGGGGGTTTTCTCAAACCTAGGTTCATTCAAACCCCCCTTTTCCCCCCTTCTCCCCCTCTGACACCAATTTTTCGCAGAATTTTTCCCTTCAAAGTTTGAGTTGAGGATGAAAATGGAGGAGACTTCACAAACCCAACTATATGATGGTAGTCCTTGGAATGAAGTTTATCCACCAAATACTCTGTTTTAATATGTTTTGGTTTTATTTGTTTTTGGTTTAGATTAACCTGCGGTTTTGCCACGAAAATCAAGCTCTCTATTCTGCACACATGGAAAAATAGTAGATTATCAAAATAAAATTGTGAAAAATATGTTCAAACTAGGTATTGATGTTCTTGATCCAGTAAAAAAAAATTAAATTTTGATACATACAAAAAAGTTATGTTGTATACGGTTCGCCAATGTCTGAATTGTAAATGGTTTGACTTTGAAACTTGATTAAGGAAAAACTATTCAATAAAAACCACTATAAAGAATATGAAATATTTGGTTAGATATCATAGTTACAAATCTAAATTCAAAAAATTAAAATTTATCAGCCATGAAAAATTTATGTTGTGACAAAAACTTGTTGCTTGCTAAGCTGTGGCCTCTTGAGCTCAGCCCCTATTCTTTAGCAGTTTGCCCAGCATGCATATGAGGCCGGGGCTTTGGAGTGTGGGGGTTGGGTGAGTATTAGTCATGGGGGTTTAGGCTGGTGTGAGGGAGTGGGAGGTGGAAGTGGTGTGGGCTGGAGGTGGGGTTTGGTGTGGGTTGGGTGTTGGGTTTTGGGGTGGAGAAATGGCGGAGGTCCCCAAAAGTTTGGTGCTTGCTAGGCCAAAGCCTTCTTAGAATGTTTTGGCAGCCATGCATGCCCAAAAGGTGGATTCGTCCTTTGTGGGAGAGAGCTCTAAGCTCAAAAAAGTAAACGGATGCTTGCCGCAGAGTCAAGATCGCCCTGTTCTGGTTATCTCTCCTGAATCGATTCAGGAGGACCTAGCTTATTGGAGCCGGCATGTTTTGATTTGTAAGTTCTTGGGTATTCGTGTCCCTCTCTCGGCTTTAGAGGCTTGGATCCGTCGGACGTGGCAGGTTGAAGGTGATTTCGATCTTTTGGTGGCTGCAAATGGTTATTTCTTGGTGGATTTTTCGTGCATCTCATATCGTAATCGTGTTTTTGAGGGAGGGTCATATTTTTACAATCATGTTGGCTTGTTCATTAAGCCTTGGCATGGAGGTTTTAATGCAACTAAGGATCTTCCTACACGGGTTCCTGTGTGGGTCTGTCTCCCATGGCTGCCGTTGGAGTTTTGGAGGGAGGATATTTTGCACCAGATTGCTGCCTTGCTGGGGAAGCCGGCTGCCATTGCTCAAAATACTCTGGATAAAAGGTATTGTCTTATGCTCGCATTTGTGTTGAAATTGATTTAAATAACCCTTTGCTGGATTCTCTAGAAATTTGTTTGGGCTCTGCCTCGTGGATTCAACCGCTTGATTATGAATCCCTTCCTTTTCGATGTCGTTTTTGTCATGAGTATGGACACCTTCAGTGCCAGTGTCCTCGAGCACCTAAAACTTCTGGGGTATCCTCTTCCCCTTCTTCTGGGCCTTCAGTGGAGAAGGGGGATAAAGGTAAGGTGTCTGTGGTTGAGGGCGGGCCTGATAAGGATGGCTTTATCCCTGTTAAGCAGAGAAATAGAGGGAGGGACCAAAAACGGGCCTATAAGGATAGACAGAGTGAGCAGGGTTTCAATCGGTTTGAGGTCCTAGACAATTAGTCTTTGGAGGAAGGGATTCCTGTTGAGCTTTCTTCTGGGGCCACTGGTATGGATGTAGGGATGGATACAGGGCTGAAGCAAGCAATCGTTGTTCAGAATATTTCCCCGGCATTGGAGCAAGGGATGTCAGAGCCTTGTAGGGCCTCTGCAGATGTGGAAGATGATGTGCCAGTAGCGGTTAGCTAAAGCTGAGTGTTCTCTTGAGGGAAAATGATGGGGATGTCTGGCACTCAAGAAGGGGCATTTTGAAATTTCTTCGAAAGCTGGTCGTAAGAAGGATGCAGACAAGCTTAAATCTACTGAGGATCTGTTGGTAGAATCTGGTGCTATTAAGACCCTTGAGGCCCACTTCTCTCAACCTTCCTCATGATTATTCTCTCATGGAATGCAAGGGGGTTGAATAGCACCTCCCATCAAAAGGCTATTCAAGATTTGATTGTTGTTCATTCTCCTGATATCTTTTGTGTTCAGGAAACTAAGCTTCAAGTGGACCTCATGCTTCAACATGCCCCTCGTATTTGGTTTTGGCCAGTGTCAGTGTATTGGGTCTAGGGGAACCTCTGGGGGTCTGGCTCTTTTTGGGATCCTTGTAAGGTTGTTCCTCGTTGGTGGATTTCAAGCATGTTTGCTATTTCTGTGGTGGCTTTGGTTTTGGAATCACGTGAGACTATTTTGGTTAGTAATGTTTATGCTCCGATTGACATCCGTGGTAAGATCCAGCTTTGGGCTCATATCAAGTATGTGAGGTCCTGTGCTCCCTTTTTGCCTTGAATCTTAGCTGGTGACTTCAATGCTGTGTTGAGTTTGGAGGAGAAAAGGGGACGGCTGCCTAGACTTGGCCCTGCTTCAGATCTGTTTCGGACTAATGTGGACTCTCTTGCTCTGATGGATGTAAAACCCTCTAATGGCATATTTACTTGGAATAATAGACGGAGTGGGCCTGAAGTGATTGCCCAACGGCTTGACCGTTTTCTTGTTTCTTGCTCTTGGGTTAGAGGTAGTATGGTCATTTGCTCTGAGATTCTGGACTGGTGTGGCTCTGATCATTGGCCAATTAAGTTTTCGACTTCTGCTTTTCCAAATCCTAAGAATCCTCCTTTCAAATTCCAGCTTATGTGGTTGCGTGATCCATTGTTGGGTGATCTTGTGGCTCAATGGTGGCGGGATGGCGCCCCTGCGTATGGTACCGCTATGTATTCCCTGGTTAAGAAGTTGCAATTTGTGAAGTATCATCTTAAGCGATGGAATAGGTTGTGTTTTGGTAATTTTCGGGCTAGGAAAAGGGAAGCTTTGGATCGCCTTGCTGTTGTTACTTGCCAGATTCGGGATTTGGGCTTCTTGGAGGCTCTTGGGCATGCTGAATCCCAGGCTCTCAAATTGGTGGAGGAGTGGGAGCTTTGGGAGGAGATTTTCTGGAAACAAAAGGCTCGGATTGATTGGCTTTAAGAGGGCGATAGGAATACAACTGTTTTCCATCATTCTGTGCAAGCTCGTCGAAATAAGTGTTTTATTTCTTCTCTTGTTAACTTTGAGGGTATTTCGATCTTTGCTCAACATGCTTTGTCTAGAGAAGCTCGTCAGTTCTACTCTAATCTGTTTACTGAGGATTCTTTACCTGCTGAGGCTGATGAGAATAGGGTCCTTGCTTGCATCCCCTCTTTAATTTCTAATGAGCTGAATGCTTTTCTTATTCGGCCAGTGACTTTGTCAGAAGTGGAGGAGGTGGTGTTTTGGATGAACAAGGGGAAAGCGCCTGGCCCTGATGGTTTCCCTGTTGAGTTTTTCCAAGAGTTTTGGGACATTGTGAAACTGGATTTGTTGGAGGTGGTTAGGGAGTCTCTTCATAGTAAGTAGATGCTCCGTGCCATGAATGCTACTTTTCTGGTTCTCATTCCTAAGAAGGAAGGTGCTGACAAACTTGATCTCTTTAGACCTATTGCGCTCTGTAACGTGGTGTATAAGATTATTACGAAGTTGATTGCTGAGAGGCTTAAATCTTGTTTGCCTGTGATCATTTCTGAAGAGCAAGGTGGCTTTGTGGCTGGCCGTCAAATTCTGGATGGGGTGGCGATTGCGTCTGAAGCCATTCATTCCATGGCCACCTCTAAGGAAAGGTCTATGTTTATCAAGTTGGATATGGCCAAAGCCTATGACAGAGTTAAATGGAGTTTTCTTCAGAAGATTTTGTTGGCCTTTGGTTTTTCCTCTGAGTGGGTGAGCTGGATTTTGAGTTGTGTTACTTCTTCCTCCTTTTCGGTTATTGTGAATGGGGAACCTTCTGAGATTTTTGGGGCTACTAGGGGCCTTCGTCAGGGAGACCCGCTCTCTCCTTATTTGTTTATTATTTTGGCTGAGGGGCTTGGCCGTCTTCTTAATTCTCAAGTTTCACATGGTTTGATTCATGGCTGGCGGTGGGGGATGGGCTTTCCTACGCTTTCTCATCTTCAATTTGTGGATGATACCTCTCTTATGGGACTGGCTCGTATTAGGGAGGCCGATTCCTTCAGGAAAGCTTTGGACATCTACCTTGCGGCTTCGGGCCAGAGAATCAATGAGTAGAAGTCTTCTATATTCTTCTTTAATACTCCTCTGGCTATCCAGCGTCGGATTGTTGCTATTCTGCGGTTTCAAATTGGGTCTCTTCCCTTTGTCTACTTGGGTATTCCTCTTGCTGTTGGTCGTCAGCCCAGGTCCTCTTGGCAGTTGTTGCTTGATAAGCTGAGGCGGAAGGTTACTCATTGGACTCATCGTTGGTTGTCTACTGCTGCTAGAGTGACTCTTCTCAAGTCAGTTATCCAGGCCCTTCCCATCTACAGGTGTTTAGTTCAAGCGGCTCCTATGTATTTCCTTAAGGAATTTGATGCTCTTTCTCGTCAATTTCTTTGGAGCGGTAATTTGTTGTCTTCAAAATGGAGTCTGGTCAAGTGGGAATCGGTGTGTAGACCAAAGCAGGAGGGTGGTCTTGGTTTACGCTCTGCTATTTTGAATGGGAAAGCTCTTGCTGCCAAGCTTTACTAGCACTGGTGTACCAATCAGCACCAGTTATGGGCTCGTATTCTCAACCATAAATATTTTCAGGGTGTTGCTTCTTTTGAGGTTCCTCGCTATCCTCTGGAAGGGAGTGGTTCTATGATTTGGCATACTTTGAAAGTGGGGGCGCAGCTGATTAAGTGTGCTCTTTTTTGGATCTGTCATTCGGGATCACAAGCTCTTTTTTGGTCAGATTCTTGGGATGGTCACCCTCCTATTCTTTCTTCTTTTCCTCATCTCCAGCCCCTTTCTGATGTTTTTATTGCGGCTGGCTGGGATACTGTGGAGCATTATAAAATGGCGCAGCATGGTGGATTGGTTGTCAGTTTTTGCTGGAAGCATCCTTCTGAGTGGCCACTTGGAGGGTCTGTGGGAGATAGGCTTGAGCTTTCCCATCTTTTGGCTTCTCGTGCTTGTAATTCTTTGGGAGGCCCTAATGTTTTGGCTTGGGACGGTTCTGACTTGTCTGGAAAGTTCTCTGTTGCTGCTGGTTATAGACTGATTGGTAGGCAGGTGTTTGGGAACATTGAGGTCCCTTAGTGGAAGCAAGTTTGGCACAAGTTGGCTTGGCCCAAGTGCAACTTCTTTATGTGGTTAGTGGCTCAAAACCGATGTCTTACTTGGGATAATTTATGCAAGCGTGGTTTCCAAGGCCCCTCTATGTGTGTTTTGTGTCGAGATTGTGAAGAGAGTGTCTCCCATTTCTTCTTCCAATGTTCCTATGCTAGGGAGATCTGTCATTTTTGGTGGGGGGTGTGGAATTCAGCCTGCTGGCATGCTTCCTCTTTAGTGGAGTTTGGGGAACGGTGGGGTAGGGCCCCTGTTTCTACTCCCTTTCTGCAGGCTGCTTGGGCTCTTGGGCCTTCCTTTATTATCTGGAACCTGTGGTTGGAGAGGAATAGGCGGATTTTCCAGGATTCGTTGTTGTTGGCTCCTCACCTTTGGAGGAAAATTCTTCACTCTTTAGGAGAAACTATTGCGGCTAAGTGTGATATGACTATGCTGGTTGACCCTCATGATGTTCGTTGCTATAATCGTCTTCACCTTCCTCATCCGCAACGCCAGCTCATGCGCAACAGATGCAGGCATCCTACCCCAAAGGTAAATAGGGAGGGAAGATGGACCCCTCCTCCTCTTGGAGTCCTAAAAATCAACTCGGATGGTTCTTCTTGTGGAAATCCTGGTCATGCTGGCATTGGGGGGGTGGGCCGGGATAGCTCTGGAGATGTTCAGTTTATTTTCTCGGTGTATAAGGGTATTCATACGAATAATCTTATGGAGGCTCAGGCCATTTTATTGGCTGTGGAGCGGGGCAGTCAATTGGGATGGCGCAGGATCATATGTGAGTCTGACTCCAAGGTTGTGGTGAACTTACTGAAAAGACAGTATTTGGATAATGTGAGCTGGCAGCTGGCTTTGATTGTGGAACAAATTCTCACTCTTTCTGCCTCTCTGGAGTATATTACTTTCAATCATATTCCTCGTGAATGGAATGGTGTTGTTGATTGCTTGGCTAAATGGGCTTCTGATCATATTCATGATTGGAATTTGGTGGATCGGGGTCAACTACCCCCGGATTTGTCTCATCAATTGGATCACTTGGTTGATATTGATAGGGCCATTTAATGCCCTTGCTTTGTAACTTTTCCTTGATTTAATAAATTTTTTACCCCTTGATGTTAAAAAAAAAAAAAGTTATGTTGTATACTTCGTGAGCATCACCCTAAAAATGGTGTTTACCGATAAAACTAGTTTCAAAAGAGATGGAAAAAGTGCAATCTTAATTCCAAAAAATTTTGAAAAATATATTGTGAATCTATATACAAATGTCACAAATCACTAGTTTGCATCATATTCAAATTCCTCACGATTTAGCTGCTATAGGTGCTCGGAAGTGAAGATTTAGTTAGAAAAAATCAGTTTAGTGTCTAGTTTGGCCAAAAATTGTAAACCAATATTGTGGGATCACCCCATGCACTCACTTGAATGTTATGCTTGATGCAATACTCTCTCAACTTCTTTTGTTGCCATAGTGGATGCATCTCCCCTATGAATACATACCATAAGCATCATGCAATAAAACTAGACCAAGTAATGTTTTTGACCCAAGACAAGGCTTGGTGAAATGGACTAGAAAATGGGGAATCAAAGGGGAGATTTGCTTGAAGAACCATTAACTACTTTGGACTTGTATGAAATGAGGTGATAGAAGCTCTCTAGCGAGGTTTTGGTGAGAAAATGAGATTCTATGAGTGTGATATAAACATAATATTCACCTATACATATGCATGATTATTTCCAAAGAAATGCTTACATTTATTAGAGATATGATTAGTTCATTTTGATTTCATTTTAAGGTTTAATTTATAATATTTCTTCTTTTCTTTATTCATTGCTCTCAGTCTTAATATTAGCATTTATTGGTTCTTTGTATTGGGTTTCATCTACAATCTAATTATCTTTTTCTTTCATCTTGATGATAAATTATAGATTTTAATCAAAAAATCAATGCAAATTAACAACTTTCTCTAAAAAACTTTACAAATCTTAAATACACTAAAAATATAATTATAAGCACTCACTTATGGTTACCTTTTTACAAATTCAACATTCTATTTTCTTAATTTTGTAGACCTCTTATTGCAAATTATTTTTAATATTCAAGCATTTGCAACTAGTGTATGTAGATATATACCTTATCAATTAGTTTATCAAGTTGAGAACAAAGTCTCTAAGGGAGAGGGGCCCATAGTGGAGCGGGGTCCAATAGTGAAGACAAAAATAGTCCTCAATGGGCCCCACAGTAGAGCACCTTAATATCCAATTATAAAACAATTTTCATCTATAAGGTACATAAAAAAAACAGATCATGTGATGTCACATCAGTGCACCAATATAACATGACTTAGTGCACAACTATCGGTCTCACTTTTTTTTGGGGCCTTTTTGGACATCTCAACAAAAAGCATGCTCATGTGGCATCATATTTGATGATGTGGCCCTAAAACTTTAGTTGGAAGCTGGTGAGTTGCCAAATAAAGTGTTATACAAAATTGGAAGTGATCTGAAATTTCAATGTAGGATTTTAAGAAACATGAAATTAGGGGTTCCACTATGGGCCCCTCTCCCCTATTTTCCCAATTCAAAGAAAAAGTTTAACTGATGGGAACACAATGCATGACCAGACCTAGAATTTGATGATTTAGGTGACTGTTTTTTTGAATTTTAGACCATATATTACAATTTGAAAATTTATTAGACCTTATATTTTGACTTTCTTTTTTTTAGAAGCTTGCTTTTCATCTCACTCAATCACACGCCAATCACACCTTCTCGACGCTTTGCCATATCATAATCTCCCAGTCAAGTCTGCCTGCTGAACACGCGCTTCCCGCCAATCGAGAAAGTCTCTGAGAGCTGAAAGTCATCCCTTCCAAAGGAAATGATGCGCGTGCCCTACTTCATGGGAACCTTCTATGGGTGTGTATATATATGCTCTATCTTACAACCATCTTCCACCCGGACTGTTTTGCCGTTTGCGCATTGGAACAGGGGAAGGAAAATAACTACTCTACTATTTGTATGCTCTCTGAAAGTTGGAGACCTGATTGGGATCGAATCCTCTGTGAAAGTTGGGCTCTTAAATTAGATGAGTACGTCAATTAAATTAGATGGCGGCGAGTCGTGGACAGGCAGCCTGCGGCAGGGGAGCACCAGACTGTTTGAGAGGAGCAGCAGTGTTTTCTCTCTGCCAACACACCACGAAGATGATGTTGAGGCACTCAAATGGGCGGCCATTGAGAAGCTGCCCACGTATGACCGCCTCAGAACATCCATTCTTAAGAATGTAAGTCAAAACAATGGAATTCGCAATCTTGATGAGATAGATGTGAGGAATATGGAGCTCGAGACTCGACAGCAATTGATGGACAGGCTTGTCAAAGTTGCCGACCAGGACAACGAACACCTTCTGCAAAGGCTTCGTCAAAGAATCGACAGGTTTGGAACTTTCACAAGCGGCACAATGTTTTTCTCTGTTTTTGTTTTGAAGAAATTCGAAATGCCTATGGCTATTCAATTTTGTCCAATGGTGTTAACATTTCTGGCATGCCTACAATTGATTTTCAGAGTCGGGATCGCATTGCCTGAGGTTGAAGTGCGTTTCGAGAACTTGAATGTTGAAGTGGATGTTCATGTTGGGGGAAGAGCGTTGCCTACGCTCTACAATTATGCCGCCAATATCCTGGAGGTAGGATTTCTGCATTAGAAGATGATAATATGAATTGCTTATCTTGTTCATTAAATTTAAGTCAATGAATGTCCTTGGCTCCCAATACTTCGAGAAAAATTTCAGAAAGTAAATAAATGAAACCCTGGTAGGCTATACATGAGCCTAGCGTCATTTACCAGTGGATTAAAGACCATTTTGATAGGTTTCAATGGTAGAACGTTCAATGTTCAATTATAACAGATAGTCCAATCCATCAACTATTTATCCATTAGAAGATGATAATGTGAATTTCTCATCTTGTTCATTAAATTTAAGTCAATGGGTGTCCTTGGTTCCCAATACTTAAGAGAAAAAAAACAGAAAGTAAATAAATGGAACCCTGGTGTGCTATACATGAGCCTAGCGTCATTTACCAGTGGATTAGAGACCATTTTGACAGGTTTGAATGGTTTAAAAAGAATTTACTCAAGTATATTGCTTATGATTAGTCGTCTGTACTCACTGTAGGATTCAACAGGAATATTAGTCTTGGCATTGTCAGTTGAGCTTATCATGTTTTAATACTATTTTACAGGGAATTTTACACTCGCTTCATTTATACAAGGGAAACAAGACGAGCATGACCATTCTTCACAATATGAGTGGTGTGGTCAAGCCTGGAAGGTAACACACATGGCAATTCGATTCTAATTTACTTTTCTATGTCCAATTCTCCTTGTTTCCTTATCGAATCTCTGTAATAATATAGGATGACACTTCTCCTTGGACCTCCTGCTTCGGGAAAGACTAGTCTACTCTTGGCTCTTACAGGAAAGCTCGACAAAAGTCTCAGAGTATGTGATAAGATAGGCTTGAAGTAATCAATCTATTGTTTATGATTTGTAGATGTACAAGAAGTTATTGAGAACTTTAAAGAGTCCAATGCTTATTGAGTTTGGCAACTTCTTGGCACAGGTTGATGGATCAGTGACATTCAATGGCCATAGCATGGGAGAGTTTGTGCCACAAAGAACATCAGCTTACATTAGCCAACACGATATGCACATGGGTGATATGACTGTGAGGGAAACCTTGGACTACTCTGCCCGCTTCCAGGGTGTCGGATCCAGATATGGTATTACTACTAAATTCAAATACTCTTTTGACTTGTTTTTTTGTTTCAGTAGAAATGAATAACCCATGGATTTTCCTCTATGATAGATGTTTTGACCGAACTTTCACGGCGAGAAAAAGAAGCGGGAATCAAACCGGATCCAGACATAGATATCTTCAT
Organism: Sequoia sempervirens; assembly: GCA_007258455.2. NCBI lineage: Eukaryota > Viridiplantae > Streptophyta > Pinopsida > Cupressales > Cupressaceae > Sequoia > Sequoia sempervirens. Next base: position 13,468 of record VDFB02012678.1, read on the forward strand.
GAAGGTGAGTGTTGCATTCTGATTGTGCAATACAGAGACCCCTTTTCTTGATGAAATTTATTAGTTGAGGTATTCACGAAAACTGGTGAAATATTGTTGCAGGCAACTGCAATGGAGGGACAAAAGTCCAATCTGATCACAGATTATGTCCTAAAGGTAAGTTTTCTCTTAAGTTTTGCATCCAAATAGAGTCTAGAGAAGGATCATATGAATTGCAGTTGATTGAAAACTTAATGGGTGAAACAGATATTGGGGCTGGACATATGCGCTGACACCATGATAGGAGATGCCATGCGCAGAGGTGTTTCTGGTGGTCAGAAGAAGAGAGTTACGACAGGGGAGATGATAGTTGGAGGTGCAAATGCCCTCTTCATGGATGAGATTTCCACTGGTTTGGACAGCTCTACAACATTTCAGATTGTGAAATGCCTGCGGCAATACGTTCACGTCTTCAATTCCACCATGGTGATTTCCCTATTGCAACCTGCCCCTGAAACATACGATCTCTTCGATGATGTAATTCTACTTTCTGAAGGCCATCTCGTTTACCAAGGGCCAAGAGAGTCCATTCTCGAATTCTTTGAGTCCATGGGATTCAGATGCCCCGAGAGGAAGGGTGTTGCAGATTTCTTGCAAGAGGTAAGCAACTTATTTTGTGATAATATAACATTTGGTTAGTTTCTGTAAAATGTGAACTAGACCAGTAGGCTAAGCTCTGCTCAATATGACTATAATCCCTCCATGATATTGGACAGGTGACTTCACTTAAAGATCAAGAACAATACTGGGCAGACACAAGGCAGCCATACCGTTTTGTTTCAGTCAAGGAGTTTGCAGATGCATTCCAATCTTTCCACGTTGCTACCAAAATTAATGGGGAACTATCGATTCCATATGATAAAAACAAGTCTCATCCAGCTGCACTCACGAAAGAGAAATTTGGCTTAGGGAAAAAGGAGCTTTTGAAAGCATGTATTGATAGAGAAATTTTACTCATGAAGAGGAGCTCCTTCATCTATATCTTCAAATCCTCTCAGGTTATAAATTTTGTAGTTAATTTGTTTCTCAATCTTGTCAGGTTTGTGTTGTGGGATATTTGGGGCTGAAATGGAATTTTTGAATGGAACCTGGTTTTGACAGATAACTCTGTTGGCTTTGATCTCTTCAAGTGTCTTCTTTCGAACTAATATGCATGAAAGAAATCTCGACGACGGATCCGTCTACTTTTCAGCTCTCTTCTTTGGGCTGATTCAAGTGATGTTTAACGGCATGGCAGAATTGCAAATGACACTGGAAAAACTTCCAGTATTTCACAAGCAGAGAGATTTCAAGTTCTTCCCTGCCTGGGCCTACTCTCTTGCCACTTGGATCATGAGGATTCCTCTTTCTCTAATGGAATCTACAATATGGATCATTTTGACATACTATATCATTGGTTTTGCCCCAAATCCACAGAGGTAGGACCAGGACTACCTCTTGAAGCCTATATATACATAATTGTTCTGCTGTAGCTATTGTATTTGAAAATCTAATGTGGGTATTTCCTTTTCTTCTATATGCAGGTTTTTTCAACAATTGTTGCTGTACATTGGAGTTTCTCAGGCGGCATTAGGGCTGTTTCGGTTCATAGCAGCTGTAGGACGGAATCGAATAGTGGCAAACACTTTTGGTTCATTCGCCATCTTGGTTATTTTTGTTCTTGGAGGATTTATCATCTCCAGAGGTAGGTACATAGAAACCTTATAAGTGTCGAGATTATTTATCATCGTTCTCGTGCTAAGTGGATATAAGTAAGAGTTATTGACCAAGGTATGGTAACTGTGACAGATGATATTAAAAGCTGGTGGATATGGGGTTACTGGATTTCTCCTCTCATGTACGCTCAAAATGGTATTGCAGTAAACGAGTTCTTGGCAAGCAGATGGCAAAAGGTTTGTAATTTATAGTTCCGTTACCTGCTTCTACTAATCAAAGACAAATTCCCTTTACCAAATTCATCTCTTTGTGTTTACAACTTTACAGGATAACATCGGTGTCCGATTAATGCACTCTCGCGGACTGTTTTCTGATGACTGGTGGTATTGGCTATCCATTGGAGCGCTTTTTGGGTACAATATTCTCTTTAATGTTCTATACACAGCGGCGTTACATTATCTTGATCGTGAGTACCTCCAACTCGATCTGTATTTGGTTTTCATTGGCATAAGAAATCCCTTGCCTGTAAATATTAAATAATGTGCTCTGTCTATTTCATCAGCACTTGGAAAGCCTCAGGCTCTAATTTCTGAAGATGACTCGAAACAAAAGAAAGAATCTACAACCGGTATTCAAGGTAATTGACCGGAAATGCATGATATATTCCTATTAGGAAGCATTACCATCCACCCTGATAGCTGCTCAAACTCACTGCAAAATTCAGTTCTAATATGTTAACAATTGTAAAAACTTATGCAGGGAAAATTTCAGGAGGACGGAGAAATAGCGATGTTTCAAATAATTCTGACCACAGTGCAGACGGCAAGAAAGGAATGGTTCTACCCTTCCGAACTCTGGCCATGGCCTTTGACAACGTCAACTACTATGTTGACATGCCCGCTGTAGGTTGCTTTCCTTTCCATTTGAATTTAAATTCCTTTGTATAGTCTAGATTTTTCATTTGAATTGTTGTTCATAATCATTTCTATACAGGAAATGAAGATACAAGGAGTTACAGAGGACAGACTCCAGTTATTGAAAGGGATAAGTGGGTCATTCAGGCCTGGAGTTTTAACATGCTTAATGGGGGTGAGTGGGGCGGGAAAGACGACCTTGATGGATGTTCTTGCAGGAAGGAAAACTGGAGGGTACATCGAAGGTTCCATTACGATATCTGGTTATCCCAAGAAACAAGAAACGTTTGCTCGCATTTCTGGTTACTGTGAACAAACTGACATTCATTCTCCCTATGTTACTGTCTATGAATCCCTAATATACTCTGCTTGGCTTCGTCTCCCCAAGGATGTAGATCGACAAACAAGAGAGGTGCATATTTTATTCTTGAACCCCAATTCGTTTGTCATTTTAGTTCAGCGGTTTGGAAAACGTAAAAAGCAAAACTTAACAACCAATTTTTGAACAGATGTTTGTGGATGAAGTAATGGAGCTTGTGGAATTAACTAACTTGAAAGGAGCTCTGGTTGGTCTCCCTGGAGTTAATGGGTTGTCCACGGAACAAAGAAAGAGGCTAACAATTGCAGTGGAACTGGTGGCAAATCCTTCGATTATCTTCATGGATGAGCCAACATCGGGACTTGATGCAAGAGCTGCTGCAATTGTTATGCGAACGGTCCGCAATACAGTGGATACAGGACGAACTGTTGTGTGCACCATTCATCAACCTAGTATTGACATATTTGAAGCCTTTGATGAGGTATTTATTTGTAATTTCAATGCACATTACTAGTTTATTAGGAACTGGTAGATCCGTAGGTGCTGAGAATGTGAATGAAATTGCAGCTGGTACTGATGAAGCGTGGAGGGCGGATGGTATATGTAGGACCTCTGGGTCACCGTTCAAAAGATCTGATAGACTATTTTGAGGCGATCGAAGGTGTTCCCAAAATCACAGAGGGTTACAATCCGGCGACATGGATGCTAGAATCAACCTCCGTCGGAGTTGAAATGCGTCTTGGGGTTGATTTTGCAGACATCTACCGGAATTCATCTCTTTACCAGTAAGTTGTCATTGAATTAATAATACTTGAGGCCTTACTGACCTTAATCTTCTGCCAACCAGAAAACCTCTGGTTTTTGCTAATGAATTATGAAATGAAAGATATTTATCAGAGAGTGGTGATATGGTGCAGGCAAAATCAAGCATTGGTGAAGGAACTTGGCATACCAGCTCCAGGGTCAGAGGATATTTACTTTGAATCACAGTTCTCGCAACCTTTTGTGACGCAGACATGGGCTTGCTTGTGGAAGCAGAACTTGTCATATTGGAGAAACCCAGAGTACAATGCAATTCGTTTCTTTTTCACACTAGTCACTGCCCTGATGTTTGGCACAATTTTCTGGAGACTTGGCGGGAAAACGTAAGGAAGAAATGGTGCTTTCTAGGTATAATCTGCATTAAACATTAAGTTTCATGTCCTGTGAATTTTAACGCTCCTGTTATAAACTGCAGAGGAAGGCAGCAAGATGTTAATAATGCAATGGGATCCATGTTTGCCGCCGTATTATTTATTGGCATGAATAATTCATCAACAGTTCAGCCTGTTGTAGATGTGGAAAGAACAGTCTTCTACAGAGAAAAAGCTGCAGGGATGTATTCAGCCCTTCCCTATGCCTTTGCTCAGGTATGTTGCCGCACTTAACAAACTGATATCTGAATCAATTCTTGACCGTGTTATATAATTGGGGAGTAAGTAATTATGGGATGTTGGGTGCTCCAGGTGCTCATCGAGATACCCTACGTACTTCTTCAAGCGGCAATGTATGGAGTGATGGTGTATGCAATGATGGACTTTGAATGGCAGGCAGCGAAATTCTTCTGGTTTCTCTTTTTCATGTTCTTCACATTCTTATACTACACATACTACGGGATGATGGCTGTCTCTCTTACTCCCAATGCAAACGTAGCTGCAATTGTGTCCACGGCTTTCTATTCGGTCTGGATGCTTTTCTGTGGGTTTTTAATTCCTCGCAGGGTAAGCATCGATTCAAACTCAAAGTAGATATAATGTTTCCTTAAACATGGTAGACTAGTGTTTCTCAACTGTGTGTTACTGTTTGTTGGTATTGCAGAAAATCCCGGTGTGGTGGAGATGGTACTACTGGTTATCCCCTGTTGCATGGACTCTGTATGGACTGGTAGTATCACAGTATGGAGACATCTCGGATCAAATGACACTGACAGACGGCACCACAAAAACAGTGAAGGAGTTCTTGAGGAGTAATCTTGGATTTAGACATAGCTTCTTGGGAGCTACGGCAGGCGTTACTGCGGGATGGGCCATTCTTTTTGCCTTCATCTTTGCCTTTTGCATCAAAACTTTTAACTTCCAAAACAGATAAAACAGACCACAAGCGTAAAATAAAATTCTTGTATGTATGTATGTAAGCATAGAACTCTTTGATGTGACTCCACACAAACAAAGAGTGAAATGTAATTTGTTTTCCCAATGTTTCCCATAATAATTCATTTATTTATTTATAAAAAAAATAAAAATTTATTACTCTCAGCGTCCACTTTCCCTTATCCAAAATGCTTTCTGCTGTGGTGGGGGAAGGCTATAATGCTGTCTTTTTGTAATGGCCCATGGTGGGGCCAACCAATAAATTTTTTAAACTTTGGTTTATAAAACGTGTCTTTTTGCAAAACAAACAATTATTTACTTTGGTTTGTTAAAATGTGTTCTTATTCCTTATAATACAACCTTTTCAATGCAACATTGATAGGAGGACATCACTCGCGTCTAAAAGCACTATTCTATGCAAGTGAATGAGATAAAAGTGCATATCAAAATTATATCTATTTTTTTGATTTGATGCATTCTATTAAAATTTATAATTTGAGGAAATCAAATAATAAAATTCTATCATTTATGAAAATCTTTTACAAAATGATTGAATCATGTAACACATAAATTCATTAAGGAAAAAAAAAATTGTTAATATGTTTACAATTAAATTATTTATTATCTAATTTACAAAATTTTGATATGACAATTTTGTTCAAAATACATATCTAGTTTGAAGGATGTATCATTGATAGATTGTCACTATAAGAGGCAAATTTCATGAGGTGGAAATGTTGATGCATGCAATAGGATCATTATAAGGTTCGCTGCTCACATCATATAATTATAGGATAATTTATGATATGTTTTCTTGTACTCTCTTGTTTTCATGGATCATTATAAGGTTCCTTTGCTCACATCATATAATTATTCAACATGGCATCAAGATGCATGGAGTATTTTAACGACGGAAGGTCACTCTCTATATGTTGAAAATAAGGTACCTGAACCTACAGATGCAGATAAAAAGATAAAATGGATGATTAAACATACCAAAGCTCTTGGGTGTCTTCGTAGACTAGTTTCTCAAGATTTGTTGTTCCAAATTGAATCATGTAAAAATTCTCATGAAGCTTGTGACAAATTGAAAACATTGTATGGTACTATAGATGAAGTAAGAGGCTATCAAATTGATAATGAACTGATGAGCCTTGATCTTAAGAACTTTGAAAACATCCAGGACTACATCACTAAGGTTAATGGTCTAAGAGAGCAATGTAAAGCATGTGGCATTGATAAGAAGGACATTTAGTTGGTCTACAATACAATGAACAAACTTGGCCTTGATTATGCTTCTTTTGTTTCTAGCTTTTTTACTCATAGATTGACTATGGGATCTGCATATAATACACCTTCATTTGCATCATTTTCTGAGATGTTGATGCATGAGCAACAAAAGCTTATCTCAATGGGTTTCATCAAGACTTCTAAATCTCAAGCATTGATGGTTAGTTGGGTGAAAGAATTAGAATTAGATAAGAAATAAAAGAAAGCAAAGAATAATCCACATTCAGACCGAGCAAAGAAAAGATCATCTTGTAAAGGGGAATCATCTAAGAAGGAGAGGCCTACTTGTGCATATTGTAAGAAGGATGGACATGAAGAACACTATTGTTATAAGAAGGATATTGATGAGTTGAAAAATATTCTTAAAAGGAATCACATTGATTTACCTTCTAGAATGTTTGAATCACCTCCTTCTTCTTCAAAACAGTCTAAAAAGGACAAAGGTCAAGCATCTACATCTGGAAATAAAGGGCAAGCTCTTTGTACTTTTTCAGGTCTAGGATCATGGAGATGACTTCTATATTCAAGAGCATCTCATCATATGGCATCTTCATAGTCTATATTCTCTTCATTTCAGCCTTGTACTATGTCTCCTATCTTGATGGGAAACAATACATATATGAGTGTAACAGGGAAGGGATCTATTAGTTTTGGGGACAACACTTTTTAAGGATATTTTGTGTGTTCCTCATTTGACGAACAATCTTCTTTCCATATATCAGATTACACATTGTGGAGATGGGAAAATTGTGGAGTTCACACCTGATTCAGTCATCATTTAAGACTTGGAAACCAGAGAGATCATTGCTATTGGGGTGGTTGATCATTCATCTAAGTTGTATACCTTTACATATTTTGCTTCTGATGGTGACATTGTTCCTTCGACTGTTGATCATATGAACCATGATTTAGAGGAGACATTTGACTTCTTGAACTTGGGGGTAATCACATCAGATATAGTTCTTGAGTCATGCAATCTATCTCCTCCATCTACTGTTGCAATTGACGATGCTTGTATTTCTACAGATATGGCTTCTTGTGATTTAGTGCAACAGGATCCTGATTGTCTTCTAGATATGGCTACTTTGGATGACTTCTTGATAAGTATTTCAAAATTTTTTGTGGATTATCGTATTGCAAATTTGGGGGGCATCATTGATGACATTCATCTTCTCTTTGATGAAGATGCACCTTCTTCAGTTGTTGTGAGGGAACACCTTGACCCTCTTATTCATTTTCTACATGATCATTCTTTGCAGTCTGGAATGAGTGTGGATACTTTTGAACAACATTTGGAGGAGGCTTCTTTGTCTTCAGAGGGGATATATTTATCTTTGGATTGTGCTCTACATTCATCTCTATTAGATTATGAATTTTCCTCTTTAGCAGTGTGGCCTAGAATGCATGTTTGGAGTGTTTCATCTTTCGACATCGACATGGAGACACTTGAGCATGTTTTAGAGACATCATACATCATTCATATTCCTGAAATATTTCATACATCCATGGTTTTTTTTCTTCTTAGGGGGAGGAACATTTTTTAGTGAGATTGGATCATCTTCAACATTCAATGTCGAGCTTCTACCATCATTGCAAGAGACTCAACATTGAGGGGGAGTTGCCTTGTCTCTTTTCTACTTCTCTCTTATGGGGGGGTCTTTTTCCTCACATGGGGTTTTGGCCTTCTCATGCATCATTGAGAACATTTCCTTATTGTATCTTTCATCTCTCTTTTGTGGAGGAGTTTTGTCCCACTGGGTTTTCTCCTTTTCTCTGTTTGTGAGAGATTTCATTTGCATTGCATGTACATGGGTACCTAACATGGCCTCGTAGCCGAGACCCATCTTTGCATATTTGTGTCATTTACATAATAATCTGTTACTCCCTAAGTTGCACTTAAGGGGGGTGTTGGTGTAAATAAAGTCTTGTACCTAGTCCATTCATTACTAGGGGACTTATTTACACATGTTAAGTTTACTTAGGTCATAGGAAGGAATATGTCTAGAAGGTGTTAGTTGTCATTAGTTGTTATCTTATCTTTTGACTTGTACCACATGTGAACCTAGGTAAGTGTGATTAGTTGTCTCATGTCATATGATTAGGACACTTGTCATAATCCTATGACATCTTGTTTCTCACCTTGGCTATATAACCAAGGGGTTTCTCTCTTTATACACAATCACATCATATCATTGAATCATATTGATAAGAATATAGTTTATTCTTGTCACATTCCATTCTCACTCTTTGTGCTTTCCATTTGGTCTTAAGATCTTAGCAGCCATAGTCAATTCTAACAAGATCAATGACCAAAAAATCATTGGTTTTGTTGGTTAATAGATTTGTTACTATAATGTCAAAAATTTCACCCCATGCAATTTCACATTCCATACACCTTCCTCTTTAGATAGACTAAGATAACTATGCTCAAACTAAAAACCATGTTCTTAACACCTAGCATGCCCCTTTCCTTGACTGTTAAGTTCGATTTTTCCATGAACCAATGTGGGCCGCAAAGACATCCATGCACCACACCAGTGTCCCACAAAAAATTGTGACTAAGGTGGTCATTGAGACATTACACCTACCACATTTTAGCAGTGTAAAGCCTTTGCTAGCTTGCAACGGCATTGGGAATCACTCAGGCTGGTTGTTTGAACCAAAAAGTCCCTCTCTTTTGCAAGAGAAGGAATTGAATCTTCATTCTCCATGCATCAATCCTTCATTCTTGTTTTCATGGTCTATTGGAAACACACATATAGCTCTTTCTTACTCATTCTATAACGTTTTCTTGAGCAAGCAGTAGCTTTCCCCACCTTGCTACAAATACATCTTGCAACATGTTCATCTACAACTTTTAGAGAAAGCTCCATTGTTGTAGAACAAGTTTCATCTTGTAGGGAAGTTTTTTTCATCTTGGAGGTTCTTGTCGCTCCTTCGTTGCACCAACAAGCTTCACTTTTGGTGTTCATATGAAGTGACTCTTCAAGAATCTTTCTTTACCATTTTATCTCTATCTTTGATTAGCATATCGTTTTCTTCATATTTTTCATATCTATTATTGTAGTGTAGAAAATTGTATCCATTTACAATTTCATACTATGTTTGGATCCCTTAATTTATTGGACTTAATTAAGCTTCTAATTTTCCAAATTATGCATTCCAAAGCCTTATTTTTCCTATTTTCGTAAAGGGGAACCAACATTTTTAATTAATGCATTTAATATTTTAATCACTATGGAATATGTGTGTCTTGGACTTATAGGCCAAGACTAATTTGCCCATGGGAAAATGGTTTCCATTTAAGTGCCAAGACCCATTTTAAAATATGCTTTTGACTACAATTTAATGATTCAAATTCAAATTATAATTGTCGGCTTTTGGAACCTAATTTTTAGGAAATTAGATAAACACCTATAAATACATAGTATTTTTATCATTTAAAATCTAAGACACATAATCAAGAGATCCTATTGAGAAAATATTATTGTCAAGAGCATTCAAAATTATATTTATTTGTCATTTGTTGCAACAATCAAGATCCTCACATCATGTTCAAGTCTATGTGTGTTCATGTCATCTTGTGAAGGCTAATATGAATTGTCAATCCTCAAGCATCTAATAATTTCAAGTATCCAAATCCATCAAGCAAAGCAAGATCAAGTTCCTTGGAGAGATGTGTTTGACTTCAGTTCTCTAATGGAAGCCATTGAAGGGTGGTGAGTTGTAGCAAGTATTGTTCATTCATCCATTGTCATTATCTTTCTATCAAGGTTTAATTACCAAACTTTGGGTTTGACCGAGGCAAACCGCCATACAAACAAAACTGTTTTTCCTCTTTGTGTATGTGCACATTATAGGTTGAAGGAGTGGAAAGATTTTGAAGAATAAATTTTGTATTGTTGCACAAGTTGTCATCATTGTTGTCGAGCCACAAAAACTAAGTTGCTAAATTTATTTTTGACTTTTCAACAATGGGACCTATGCCAAATAAAAGCCAAGATCTAGCATTAGAGGATTGTCAAAAGTTATTTTGGAGCCCTAGATTGAGAACCATTTTCCCAAGGGTGAATGGGTCCCTTTACACTCCTCAAAACAAGTTTCTGGTGATAGGTACATGTGTTCAGGCCCTTCTCAGAACTGCCTACAAACTGTAATTTTTTTTTGTACATTTGAGAATTTGTATTTTAGGTATTAGGTATTATCATTCATTTAGTTGAGTGTTTCAAATCATTTTACTTTAGTTTCAGATCTGTTATGTTGTCCTAAGGATTGAGATCTAGGTTTGATTAGCTTACCATTAAGGTTGAAAGTCAACCTTTACACCTTGTGATCTCTTTCCTAATGAAATCCGTAGGGATTTAGGAACCTATTAAGATCCCTATGTTTTATAATCAACATATAAAACTTTGGGGATTCACTTTCCCCACATTTCAATTATTTTTATGATCATCTCAATGTCTAAGACTATCTATGGAGGTGCAAACACCAATATGAGGTTTGACTGAGGCAAACTCCTAAACAACCACCCAACATTTTCTCTTTGGTCTTATGTGTATAGGTGTAGGTGGGAGATCCTTTTTGAAGCAAGTTTGAACACCATCAGACATTCTAAGTGCAATATTGAACCTTTATGCATTCTTTTCATCTTGCTTTCATTCAATATACTTATTTCAGTACCTTTAATTTTGTATGTTCATATTTCACATCTTTTTACATCTAAAAACTTGAACAAATTATTTATATGTCTTTCTATGACATCTCCACTTTTTTGTCTATAATTGACTCTAGTGCAGACGTGTTGTCATTCAATAGTTTCCCTATTGTCTTGGACATAGAGCTCGTCAAGATGTTTGGAAGAAATTTATACCTTGCTCTTTCAATTTTTGATGTTCGAAAGTATTGAATAATTTTTTTATTTTGTTAAAACTCACATCTCTCTAATCCCAATTCACTTGAGTCATGTCAATTGAGGTAAGGGAGAAATATTTTTCCCATTCAGATCTTGTCATCTTGAGGGTGGTGAATTCCCTCCTCTATATTTTGGTGAACTCGACCTTCTTGCAAAATCTTGGTCTTTTTAAAAATCCTAAAACTCTTTATTTTCTCTTGAGTCATTCTTCTCTTGTTTCTTGGAGTTAGCAAGGTTGTACGTTGTAAGCACTCCTCTATGAGCTTTACAACCTAGTCTACTACCTTTGGACACATAGTGACAGGGAGATTGAGGCCTACCATACCCCCAGACAGGTATAGTCCTACTAGATCTGGTCGAATGTTTTATGGGAATCTCGATCCCTCTGACTCTTAGCCTATACTTGGTGGTTTCTCTCCATCAAATTCTCCTTCAAGGTCTCTATCCTCTGATCTTTGGAGGAAAGCCTTAAATAATTTGAATATTTTCTAAACTGTGGTAACTTATACACTCAAGTTGTTCATATTGTCAGTAATATGAGAAACTTACTTATCTCATATCACAAGGGCCTTGAGTTGCTTCATGCACTAACCAATATAGTCAAGACTCATGTACCCTCATACATGTTGGTCTTGAGTCAACCTCATGATACCCAATTAGATATCATTGGTACTCAGTTGAATCTTTTGATGCCAAAGGTATTTGTGCATATGGTAGATATTAATCCCTCTATACCTCCCATAACTTATATGCTAATACGAACTTTGTGTCTATGCCCCCTGTTAATCTTGGAGTTAATGTATCCTGCACTCCTTTGGGGTATAACATTCCTCCACATGGATTTACACCTCAAATATCTACCCCCATGGCTAATCAGCCTCCTCTACTCAAATCCACATCTAAAATCTCTGTCACCATGGCTAATCAATCTCCTCCACTACTCAATCCCATCTTGAATACCTTGTTGCAAAACATGGTTCAAATACAATACCAACTCACTAACTTAACCAATGTTTCCACTCAATCCACTCTTACTTCATACTATCATTGTAGTCCCATCACTTTAAACATCTTGAATGCTCCCATTCTCCAAGGGATCGAGGTATCCAAATTTGAAAAGTGCAACGATAAGGTAGACCCATAGACACATGCCAATTCCTTTACCACTCTATGTAGTGACTTTTTGCATCAAGATCATTTGCTAGCAAAATTGTTCCCATGATCCCTTAAGGAGACCGCATTGGAGTGGTTATTTTCACTACCTAAAAATTCTATATTTTATTTTGATCAACTTATAAATCAGCTCTTACAATAGTTCCAAGCAAACATTGGCTCTAAGGTCACTATCAATGACCTTGTCCTTTGGAACAATAACCGAATGAGAAGTTGATTGATTTCATTTCTCGTTGTCAATCCATTTCTTCCCAAATCCCCTATTCCTTGCTTGACCATGATATCTAGGGGACATTCATTGGTAGTCTTTAGCCAACATTGAGGGAATGAGTTTCCTTGATGAAATATCCTTCCTTCTCTCATTTGTGTATTGTTCTACATGTCTATCAGCAAATGTTAGCTCACTATGAGGATTTAACCCTATCCTCATGTCTTGATGGTTTTGGGGCCACGTCTTCTTCTGGATGGTTGAAGAGAAACAAGGTGATAGACAATGTAGTAGTTGTCCCTCAAAAAATGAAAATAATATGCTTGGGTCACAATGCAATTAGGACTTTACAAAACTATCTGATTCTAACTCAAGTATTCTAAAAATTATTAAAAGAAACTTAATTGAACCCTTCCAAAAATATCACTTCCTTATAACAAGCCATATCCTAGTTGGCATGATGTGTCTAAATTTTGCCAATACCATTGAGTCCTCAAATATGACATCGAGCACTGTGTGCACCTAATACACATGATTCAGGACTGTTGTGCAGTTTTGCACACACGCCCCACTGAAAGTAGGGATCCTCTTTCTTTCTTTGGCTTCAGGTGCCTTTGATCTTCTAATTTTGAGATTTTAATTTCTTTGAGATGTGCGTGAATGATTACCTTGCTCATGCAAATGACCGACCTTAAAGTGACATTTTCAAAATCCTTGTTTTTGAGTTAACTTCAGGTTTTTCTAGATTTTTGGGAAAATTCCCCTTGGGCGAAAATCCCTGAGATCCCCTAAAAACCCAACGGAGGCTAGTACTTTCATTGTTTTTAGAAATTTCAACACTTCGGGGAATTCCATCTGCCACAGATTTTCCCAAAATTCCTCATTGCCTCCAGGTCCCCAAAAATCCATCGTGCCTTCGGATCCTCAGGCTTGTTGCGGATTGTCTTCTCACATGAATTTATGCTTCCCGTACGATTCTGCAACTTGCTTTTATTGGATTTAAATGGGATTTATGCTGGAAATTGAGTCATTTGCTTTGCTGAAAGATTTGAGGAGGCTTAATTATGAGCTGCCACTACTGAATCTTGTGTTTGAACTAAGATTGTTTGCTTTGGTCAGATTTTTCTTGGTGATTTCTTGTGTTTGCTTAGAATCTAGGATTTCATGCTAGTTGCTGCTATTTCGATTATTCATCACTCATGGTATGTTCATGCAACCTTCTCTTTTAGTTGAAGAGTTTGAATTGCTTCATGGTTTGTGTGTGTTCCTTGAGTCAGGATTTTGATATGATGAAATTTGATAGTAGAGCTAGGGTTACCCATTTTGGTTTGATGTCCTTCCCTGTATTTCACGTTGCTTTTCCTTTTGCTTGATTGTGGTTCAATGTAGTTAATCATTTCTCTGTTTGATTCTTAGTTTGATTTCATGCTTCCCTATGTTGAGCTCTGGTTTGACCTAGTGATTTCCTTAACCTTCGATGAAATCACGTCCTAGGTGAATTGAAACCGTTTGTTCATCATCCAAATCTGATAATCGCCTTGTCTTAGTAAGGTTTTAGGGGAATTGGCGGGAGGTTTAGCAGAATGAAAGGGCGAGTTGGGATCCAGATTGTGCTTTCATCACAGTATCTTGGGGTTTCTCTTATTGAAAATCATTGCTCACATTGATTGAATCACGCTTAGATGGATTGGAAATCTAGGCTCCTCATTTTTCAATCAAAGTGAGTTGAATCCAAGATTGAGTCCCCAAGTTCCTAATCATTTGATTGATCTGGGCGAAATCCTAACAAAGTCAAAGATTTCAGGTTTTCGAATATCTCACAGATTTCCATTACTTTCGGAATTCCTCGATTCTCCATCACTTCATTGTTTTCCTGAAAATATGCCTAAAACATGAAAACTACATTGACTTCGTTGAATTCTGCTTCCTTTGGATTTTCCTGATAATCCGTTGTTCCTTCATTTTCTCGAATGTGATAAGACTTGCTAGTTTTACAGTTTTTTGTCCATGACAGAATTTCCCGAAAGCATGTTGAAAGTGAAGAGTTAGGGGAATGTGTGAGTTAATTGTTAATGATTTTGCTTTATATGATTGATCTAAATGATTTAAGGATGTTTCATACCATTTCTTATGTGATGATGTGGATTGAATGAATTACGAGTGAATATTGCTTATACTTCACTAGAATTCACTAGGCTCAAATTTTCTCGAAATTCCCCTCGAGCCCAAAATCCGCGAAAGGACCAAAAACCCAAACTTTGAAGGGAGTAATATGTGTGATGTTTTAGGGGATTTCATTCATCATAGGAATTTTTTAAAGGATGAATACATGGTTTATGATGAGCTAACATGGATTCTTTTCCTGTAATGAGTCTTTATTATGGTTTCATTTCTGAATGCAGGCTGAATCAAGCAAAGTTATTGTTGGAAGAGCTAAGGGAAAAGTGATGGATCCTAGTGATGAGGGAGCTTTTGTCTCAGAGGCTGAGAGGATTAAATTGGACATGAAGATCAAGGTTCCTGAGAGAAAGTTGGTTTCCATTTGGTCAGAGATAATAGATACTAATGTTGAGAAGTGGGACTATGAGGAGTTCAAGGCAAGAATGTCAGTAGAGAATCCCTCCTTGTTAACAAAAAAAATTGGTGAACTCTGGATTGGCCCATGTGGTTGGTTTCCCTCCTACAGTGCAATGTTATGAGTTGGTGCTAGAATGTGCTAGGAATTATGATCCAGGTACACAGAGGATAATTAGTCCACAGGGCAGGGTGTTGGCTAACTTCTCTCCAGTCTCTATGGCTCAAACATTTGATATGTCTAGCAAATCTCATGTGGTTATTTTTTACCTTGACATAGCCAAGAAATATTATGCAGATGATACAAGCAAGGCCTTGTAGGTCATCAATTCTTGGTTGGAGAAGCCCAAGCCACACATTTCCAAGTTTCCCAAGCAGTTGTACAGAGCCAAGTTCAAATCAAAATACTATGATGCAATCACTCTCCTTAGCAGAGTGGTGGGTTTGAAGACTGCAGGGGTATTTGAGAGCTAGATGTGCTATATCATAATAAGGATGGAGAAGAATTTTGATCATCATTGGCCAGGTATCATCAGTTCCATGATTCATGAACAGCTATGTAGTGTATTGTAGACCAAGAGCTTCACAATGACATCTTACTTGGTCTATGCCTTGTCCAGATTTCATCCATACAATGGGTTGAGTGCAAGATGGAATTTTGGCCAAGATGTTATCTATGAGGTGTATTCTCCAGTTGGTGATGGGCCTATCACAACTCACCACCTAGATGATGCTTCCACCTATATCGTCATCATGGATAAATATCAAGATCTTAAGGTGGAATGGGACAAGGTCGTCAACCATTCAAGGGAGAAGATCAAATCCATTGAGAGGAAATTTAAAGTGTTGGTCACTCCATCCTTGGCCAACCTTGATGGAATCTTCTTGAAGGTGCAAGATAAAATAGATAAAGATAAAGACAAGGGAGCAACCAATGAATGATGCCTCAAAATTTTTGCTTCCCATTATTTCCTCTCTAGCCTTCACACGCATTGGACTGAATTGTATTGAAGACTCTAGGCCGACCTGGAAAGGAGCCTCAAGCATTTAATGTTTTTTTATTTTATTTCATTTGAACTTTCTAGGCCGACTTGTTTTGTGTCCGACCTTCTTGTAACCCTAACTGAGCCGACATGTTATGAAATCTATAAATATGGCATTTTGCCTCATTTGTAAGGGCTAGATGATCAAACTTTGAAGTAAGCTAAGTGATAGAGTAGAAGCTAGTGTTAGGAGGTAGTTTTATTTTGAAGAAAGTGTTGTCACAGAACATTGGAATTGTTGCTATCATTGGATGATTCAATACAATTAAAGACATTGTGCTTTCAGTGATGTCTCTTGTGTTGAATTGTCTTGCATGGTTCTTATTGTTCCATCTTTTGAAATTTCTTGAGAAATATTGGATATATGTTAGATTTAGAATTATATTTGATTCAATGATGTTTATGGTTTAATGCTTGATGTGTTGTAGTGATCCCTAGTCCACACTTTTTGCAATTGGATGATTGTGAGTTCCTTTGTAAAGTTAGCCTGAACCTTATATTCATTGTGCTCAGTTCAATTGTGAATGTTTGATCATCTCAATTGCAATAGGGTTGGTTTGAATGAATGTTCATGTTCTGAAAATATTTAATGCCTTCGAAGATTGCACTATTTATGTAAGATTGTAGATAAAATCTGGGTTAAGTAGGAATTAGTTTCAAGGGATTGGTATGTTTCAAGCATTTCATCATTTGCATTGTTGGTCTTAGGAGTAGTCTTATCTTAGGAATCTCTCTCTTAAACCCTCATTTTTTGTTGTTTCTTTTATCATCTAGGTTAGATTTAGGATTTGAAGTATCAACATATTGAAAATCTGACAAGTCTAAAGATTCAACATTTGTTTGTAAGGCCCCTTGTGATTACCAACATTTTCACATTATCACTGAGTTGTTTATGCATTTTCAAGACCTTACATTAGAGACCTTGGGGTTATCTCTTGAGGATTATTGATAGAGATTTACCTTTCAAGAGAGATAGGATACTTGTATCTTGTTTGAGTTGTTGTTGTGTAGAAAACACCATAAAAAAGGACCACATAGACACTGATAACATTTTCATCAATAGTAAACAGTATAACCCTAATAAGTATATTGCTAAACCCAACAACTAGCTACAAATCTACATAGATCCCTTCCCACCTCATTCTTCCAACTTAATCACCATTTCTTCTTCTTCGACACTATTTGATGATGTCACATATGTAAATATGGTATCTATCACCACAATCTCCCCTCCAAGTCAAAAGGCTAAGATACCTGGCATATCTTTTATGCCTAGTGACTTTTTGTGATGGCTAACCGATTAAATTTTTAAACATCTTTGGTTTATAAAACGTGTCTTTTTGCAAAAAAAACAATTATTTACTTTGATTTATTAAAATATGTTCTTATTCCTTATAATACAACCCTTTTCAATGCAACATTGATAGGAGGACATCACTTGTCTCTAAATGCACTATTCTATGCAAGTGAATGAGATAAAAGTGCATATCAAAATTATATCTATTTTTTTATTTGATGCATTCTATTAAAAATTTATAATTTGAGGAAATCAAATAATAAAATTCTATCATTTATGAAAATGTTTTACAAAATGATTGAATTATGTAACACAAAAATTCATTAAGGAAAAAATTTAATTGCTAATATGTTTACAATTAAATTATTTACTATCTAATTTACAAAATTTTAGTATGACAATTTTGTTCAAAATACATATCTAGTTTGAAGGATGTGCCATTGATAGATTGTCACTATAAGAGGAAAATTTCATGAGGTGGAAATGTTGATGCATGCAACATGATTCTTCAAGCAATTT
The DNA here is from genome assembly GCA_007258455.2 of Sequoia sempervirens. Classification (NCBI taxonomy): domain Eukaryota; kingdom Viridiplantae; phylum Streptophyta; class Pinopsida; order Cupressales; family Cupressaceae; genus Sequoia; species Sequoia sempervirens. Next base: position 31,541 of record VDFB02012678.1, read on the forward strand.
TGTTAATAATAATTAAACAAATGTCTCATGATTCTTAGGGCATGTGCAAAAAGATGGGGTACCAAAATGTGGCCACAACCACTTTTAAGAAACCAAAAAATAATAGATGTCAAGGTCATTTGAGTCTGACCCCTATCTTTGCAACAATCAAATGTGATTGAAGAATAGTATGAACACATTTGACAATAATTTTTTGATAGTTGTTTGCAACTTTTTTTGTGCTTCAATGGTGTTACATTCATGTTCCTACTCTTTTTGGTATATAGTTTTGGAGGCTTCTTAATCCTTCATATGTCTTTCTCTCTTTTAGAGAGGAGTTTTTCCCATGAGATTTTATCATTTTCTCTAATTATGAAAGATCTTTTCATTTGTACATGGGTACCTCATTGGACCTAGTTGTCGAGACCCATCCTTTGTTATTTATGTATTTATCGTTTAGAGATTTTATCTTCTCCCTAAATTTCACTTAAGTGGGGTTGTTAGAGTAAAATAGTATTTACTTAGTTATTCATTTAATTACTTAGGTCCCTTTTCACACTAACTACTTAATCTTATTTAGGTCATGTGTTCTTTTGTGTCTCAAGTCATGTGATGAGGACACATGTCATGATCTATTTTTATCCTCATAGGTAGGGTTTCTCTAGGGCTGCTTTTTTATTTTCTATTATATAAAAGTTATTATTGTATTATTCAATTAATTGTGAGGTTTACACTTTCATAAGAATTCATATTTTTTTGGTCAATAGTTGTTGGCTTCCATAAATTTATATTCTCTTTCTATAAGAGAGGGGGACCAGCCATGTCAAGGCCCCGGGTCATGGAGAGCTAGGAGTGGAGGGTTTCCCTAACTTACCTCACTCTAAAGGGATGTTTTGGGATGAAGATCGAGAATGAAGAGCACTATGTAGTACTTCTATCACTCTATAGACCCGAGCTTTAGGTTTAGGCTAGGCGAGCTAGTTTTTGGAGTCGGTATTGCACCTCAGACAACTCTCTGTTCAAGGACAACAATGAGGTTTTGGGACAACTGTGTGGTGCACTGGTGTCTTTGTGGCGCACTAGTGTCCGTACGGCTAGAAAACACAAAGTACATTAAAAACTACCTAAAAACTTATTAACAGCCTAGCTAGTAGATCCTGATGGGAAAAACATAATGAGAAAGTACAGGAAATAAAGGCAGAGATGATTTAAAGCAAGTAGATGAAAGCTAGAGTGATGAAGATGATCTCACAAAAGAATTGATTTGCTAGTTAGCTCCATGCACACATTCACCTACACACAAACATGAGGGGAAAATTGTTGGGGCTATATAGAGGCCTACTTCGGTCATACCCTCATTTTGGTGTTTCTACCTCCACAGACAACCAAAAAGAAATAGAGTAGAATATGCAATAAAGAAAGTAGAAAGTAAGATTGCATGAACACTACAAAACAATACTATGCTACTCTATCAAATCACAAAGGAGAGGAGTGAAGCATTACCACTTCCACACAAAAGATTGCTAGCCAATAGAGGGAGAATGCAAGGTATGGACTTGGAAAAGTTAGCACAACTATAGTGGTGATGAAGGGACCTATCTCGCAAGACTCTAAGCCCACAACTTCTATGGCTACCTCGTACTTGCAATGTGGAGTTGATGGAGTTTCAATGCTACTGCAATGCTCACAATAAAGTGCTAGAATGTTACTTGAGAGTGTGGAGAAGTGAATGAATTGCTAAGAGAATGTGAAAGAAGATTAAGTGATGTGTAGAAGATTGCTAGAGGATGGAATTAATGAATGGAGAATATTTTTGAAGGTGGGATGAGAAGAATCTATCATTTTTCAGGTCGATTGGTTGAAGAGGGACATTAAAATTTGACTCCAATAGGGTATGTAATGCCTCTTCCAACTTTAGACACAAGAATCTGTCAGGGACAACAACATGCCATACAGACATTTGTGCATCATGCATGTGTCCCCGACAAATATTCTCTCATCGACGCATAGGAAAAATTCCAGGTGGATGGAAGGCAGGTGGGTGATGTGGAATTTCACCTTCAAATTTAATTTTCTAACATGAGGGTATGTGAAAGGGAAATTTTCTTTAAGGGGTGCAAATTTTCTCCTATACATTTTTCCCCCACTTTAGCAATCACAAATATCAATGAGTGTTTGATAAAGTAGATTGAAGACTTAGTAGAGTTAGAAATGTATTCCTGAACCATCGAGGGAGCAAACCACAATCTGGTGAACTCGAAAGTGCAGGGTAGGTAAAGGACTCCATAGGTACTCTCTCCTGAGGAGTTTCGAACAAAAGGATTCCATAACCCCGCAAAGCTATGAAGTTAGACAAAGTAAACTGAAGGCCCTTGGACCAATGATGGATGAATCTCGTAGGATGAAAGTGTCTCATAGGCCTGCAGACTTGGAAGGAGGCAACCCCAAAGTTCTCTCTCATGAAGGAATCCTAATGAAGTAAGCACCTTACAGGCCTGTAGACCTGCAAGGAGGCATCCCCCAAGTTCTCTCTCATGAAGGAAGCCTAATGAAAGGGGACTCAACAGAGTTAGATTGGAAAGTCATTTTACAGGCGCACCTACAAAGTGACATGTTAATCCACAAATAAAACATGTCAAAAAATAAAGCAGCCACACAGGTAAACAAGCAGATGGTCACATAGATAGTCGGTAAGTTTGAAGGCTTTTAAAGGGTTCCCTTGGGAACCCTTCAAAAGGAAAGGGGTCCGCTCAAGGGACATGTTGTTTGAAAGTGAAAAAGAGACATTTTTTCTCAAATCAATTCATCAACAAGGAATCCTTTTGAAAGATGTTCACTTGATCAAGGAATTCGAAAGGAAGAAAATGTCCCCTTGTGAGGGGAAGGTCAAGGCTTCTCCCACAGGAAAAGGATGCTCCCTCTCAGAGGAAAGTTCAAGTTCTTTCTTTGTGAACCCACGACGAAGGAAACATGTTCCGTTAGGGGTTCAAGTTGAGAATGCAATCTTTGAAAAAGTTTGCAAGGGTTTTCCAGAAAAGATTCATCGACAACAAATGCATTTTCTAAAAATCTAAATATTGTGAAAGTGATGTCACACATACGAGGGAAAACTCAAGAAAAGAAGAGAGAAAGATAAAAGAAAAGTAAAAATAGACAAAGGCATCACAAGCAAAGCTTAGCATAGGGGTGATATGATATTTCGAGATTAGAGCTGATCATGAATATATATATATATATATATATATAAGTATAGTAATAGTATATTAATGAACTGTCATCAACCCCCTACTATATTAGACCATGTGAAGAATGCATGAGAAGAAAAAGGAAGACACATTAGGAGGCCTTGAAATAGGGGAAATCAATTCTTGTTCCTTTCTTTGCAAAGCGGCCTACTCAGTTGCCAGAGCCTTTTGCTAGCGCTTGTGCTTACGCACAAGGTGGTTTTTGCGACTCTTTGAGCTAGAGGCTGAGAGTTGCAAAGGGACAGGAGGCTCCTACCAGCCATAGGAGTGTCCATTATAGTTTTCTCTAGTAGAGGGATAGGCTCCTAAATGGGAGCAAGAGGAGTTTGAGAGGTGGCGAGGGGGAATCAGTTCTAGTGTCTCAGTGACGGGCTTCTTCCCATTCACTGCTCTAGGGATAGGAGCAGTAGGAGGTTGTAGAGGTCAAGACATAGAGGATTCCCTGCAGGGACCCTTCTACCATATCGAACGGGCCTAGGTTCCGTGGGAAAAACAAGAAGTTCAAATGCAGGATGCTTGGGATTTCGCCAAGTGGGCCCCATAAGGTTCTCCCACAAATGCAGAGTAGAATCTGATGATGCCATAGCAGGGTGAGAGGAAGCATTAGGATGGACAACATAATATGAAGAAGAGGAACCTTGAGAGCGCTTCTCTTCTTCTCTTCTACGGGCCTTGGTGGCATCACTATCAACTTTTAAACAAGCCCTATGCAAAATAGCATAAGGTGATGGAGGGTATCTCACTCTAGGCATTAAGCACCCTTTCTTGTACTTCTCATAGGTCTGATACAAGAGGTCCTTCCTAGGTAGAAGTGGACCAATGGGTGTAGGATAGAAGTGGTCTAAGGAATAACTACCATGCACAACCAACAATTTATAGCCAGTGTTGTGGATCACATGCATTGAACCCTCACGAATAAACTTCAAACACTTGTGCACAATCAAGGGAACTACTTTCATAGCTACTAACCAGGGGATACCCAGCTTCACTTTGAAGAGTTCGAACCCTAGGACTATGTCAAATAGCAGATTTGCAAACTTCGGTACAACAAGAACTGACAAAACGATGCTACTAATGGGAGGTACGAAAAGTTTGTTATGTGTACGGATGGTGCTCATAGGTGTGTCGTACCCATATTTATGCAAGAATTTAATTAACATAATCTCCTCATTTATAATATTCACTTGAGATGTCAGGTCAACAAGAACACCTACTACAATGTTTCCAATGATCCGTGAAGGGATGTAAAGAGGAGATAGTTCTCTATTAAAACCCATCGGTAGGTCCTGCAAGGTGAAGGTTATAGCTGGACTACTACTCGTAGGTTGTGTAAAGGGGATAGGTAGATGCAGGAAAGAGGCCATCACACACACACTAAATGATACTCTCACAAAGCCCCCTAAAAGTTTTGAAATAGGATAGTGACCCAACTAAGGCTTCGTTTTGCAATACTTACATAACCTTCCAACTATGCCTACTAGGGGTCGTAGGTTGGGATGTAAAGTGAAATGTCTCACAACACTCCTACCTATAATACTCCTAGAATGTGAGGAAAGGACCCTTCAGTCTGCCAAATGGAACCAAAATGGTTCACGTCGAGTTCACCAAAAATGTAAGAGAGGGGGACTAACCACGTCAAGGCCCCAGGTCACGGAGAGCCAAGAGTAGAGGGCTTCCCTAACATACCTCACTCTAAAGGGATGTTTTGGGATAAGGATCAAGAATGAAGAGCACTATGTAGTACTTTTGTCACTCTACAGACCCGAGCTTTAGGTTTAGACTAGGCAAGCTAGTTTTTGGAGTCAGTACTGCACCTCAGACAACTCTTTGTCTGAGGATGACAACATGATTCTAGGATGAAAGTGCAGTGCATTGGCATCTCTTTGGCACGCTGGCATCCATACAACCAAAAAACATGAAGTATAATAAAAAATACCTAAAAATTTACTAACAGCCTAGCTAGTAGATCTTGACAGGAAAAACATAATGAGAAAGTACAGGAAATAAAGGCAGAGATGATAAAGCAAGAAGATGAAAGCTAGAGTGATGAAGATGATCTTACAAAAGCGTTGATTTTCTAGCTAGCTCCATGCACACGTTCACCTACACACAAATAAGAGGGGAAAATTGTTGGGGCTATATAGGGGCCTACCTCAGTTAGATCCTCATTTTGGTGTTTCCACCTCCATGGACAACAAAAAAATAATGGAGTAGAATATGCGACAAAGAAAGTAGAAAGTAAGATTGCAATGAACATTACAAAACAATACTATGCTACTCTATCAAATCAAAAAGGAGAGGAGTGAAGCGTTACCACCTCCACCCAAAAGCTCGCTAGCCAATTGAGGGAGAATGCAAGGTATGGACTTTCCAAAGTCACCACAACCACAATGGTGATGAAGGGAGGTCTCGTAGGAATCCAATCCCACAACTTCTATGGCTACCTCATAATTGCAATTTGGAGTTGATGGAGTATCAATGTTGCTACAATGCTCATAATGAAGTGCTAGAATGTTTCTTGAGAGTGTGGAGAAGTGAATGGGTTTCTAAGAGAATGTGAATGAAGATCAAGTGAATGTGTAGAAGTCTGCTAGAGGATGAAATGAATGAATGGAGAATTTTTTTGAAGGTGGGATGAGAAGAATCTATCATTTTTTTGGTTGGTTGGTCAAAGAAGGATGTTACAATTCAATTCCAATTGGGTGTGTAACGCCTCTGCCAACTTCAAACGTAGGAATCTATCAAAGATGGCAGCACGCCACATAGACGCTTATGCGCCGCACGTGCATCTCCAAAAAATATTCTCTTACTAACACATAAGACAAATACCAGGTGGATGGAAGCCAGGTGGGTGATGTGGAATTTCACCTTCAGATTTTATTTTGTAAGGTGAGAGTATGTGAAAGGGGAATTTTCTTTAAGGGGTGGAAATTTTCTCGTATACACTTTCTATGATAGATGTTTGATTGTAGGTGATAATTAGGAGCTATAGGGCACATATGTATCATGAGATAATTCAAAATTTCAACATGAAACTCATTAGCATATGTATTATTCAACATACCAACGTAAATAGGGAATCAAAATCCATTCACTCAATGCCACCTCATGTGCATAGCACAATAGATGCTTTAAATGTAAGTTTTTCAAACTCACAAAACTCACAAGTACATACGTGGTTGCAAAATTTGTCCTTCTATGAATATCCATAAAACTTTCAATCTAAAATGGTTGCCCCATGGTAGTCTTCATGGTCACTTAAGTAGGGTAGTACCTTGTCTAAATCCATAGTTAGGTGGTAACTAAAAAACTTAATACTTAGTCATAATACCATTGTACTCATGTACAAAGTTGTCATGCCCCAACTTTAATTAATTTAATTTTATGAAAAAAATTCTCATTCCAATGTTTTCTATAAAAAAAAGTGGATTTAATAAAGTAATTTATGCAATAATTACTTCTTAGACCCATGATAATTTATAATTTCAAAGATTATCAACTAGGCCCAAATTAAATATTAAATATATTTTATTATTTATTTGTGTTGGCAACCCAAAATGGAGTGTGGAGTTTCTTATGGTGCAATTAGTAACTTCCAAGATAATGTTGCACCTAATTTTAGAAGATTTCTATGATAGTTAAATGACACATTGTTTCATGGAAAAAAATGGCTTCACCAAAATGAATTGATCAAGATAATGAACCATTTATTTTTGTAGGGTATGAAACATACAATTATGAGGGCCAAAACATGCAAATAACAATCATAAACTAACCCTAACTGTTATAGAAATGAAAAGGGAAGCTTTTAGAGATCAAGATGATGTGTACCTTGTTGCAAGAAGCTTATTTTTAGGGCACAAATAACTCATTCGCCTATAGTGGTTAATGGATCCTTGTTAGGGTTTCTAAAACTAAGATCTGGGTTAGTTTCATTGATGTCTGCACTCTCAGATCCTCGGTTGTCAGCTCCAGAAAGCCTGTAACAAATTTTGTAGCTTCAATTCTGTATTCTTGCAATATGAAGTCCAACTTTGTAACTTGACAATGTTTGCAATTTTTCTCCAAACTTCTTCTCCACTTGATCTTGAACCTGTAAATCTACAAACACACACTCAAGAGGAGAAAAACTTGTTGATTGTTAGTGAATAGGGGTATTCCTTGGTCAAACCCCTTATAGGTAATTAAACCAAATGATGAAATAATGAAATTGAAGTATGAAACATGAAATATGTAATTGATGATACCTTGGAAGTTGTCTTGGAGTATAAATCTACAAACTAACATGAAGTGGTCATGAAGAATGTAGATCTTGATCTCAAATAGATGTGAAACAATGCTTGCAAGTAGATCTTCAATGCTACATCAACTATCTTAGCTTAACAACATGCATGAATGCATTATGCCTTTGTCATGATGAAATGATCTTGAATTGCTTCAATAAAATATTGATAATCTACCTTAGAATGCCTTTAAAATGCTCTTGGAATGCTCTAATGCTTGGAAAATTGAATGCTTAGGCCTCTTGTAAACTTGCTAGGAGAAACTATGTGAATTAACCCCTTATTTATACTAAATCTAGAGATTAACCCTGAAATTCAAATAATTAAAGCCGACACTAGATCTAGAAATGAATATTATTAAAATCCCACTAGAATTAAATTCAGAAAGGGGGTCCTTATTAAGGGAGGACCCATTCGCCACCTAGGGCGAATGGGTCCTAACTCAAGTTTCCAGGACCTTTCTTTTGAGGGGTGAAATAACATCAAAAACCCATGTCAAATATGTAAAGAAAGGGGGGTCGTAGTTGCTAAGGATGAATGGGTCCTACACCAATTTCTAAGACCTTGATTTTACCAAATTAAATGTTTTACAATTTAAATATTGTGTGCTGAGATGGATCCTTCAGAAGGTGTCATAAATAAGGTTTAAATTTGAATTAAAGGGGCTAATTAACTCTAATTAACCACAATTAATTAATGAGACCCTAGGTAAAAGTGAAAGTGTGTTACAACACTTTACAACACCATAAATAAGGTACAACCTAGGTATATTTTATTTGAAAAGGGGCCCATTAGGCTCAATTAATTAAAGAAACTCTAAAAAAGTGTGAAAGTGTGTTACAACACTTTACAACACTTTAACAAGGTACAATTTAAGTACATTTAGTTTAAAAAGGGGCCCTAGATTAATGTGAATTTGTACAACACATTACAACATTAATCCAAGGCACAATTAAGTCAATTAATCCCAAATTAAGTGAGGAAAAGGGATAATTTTTCCGTCACTACACATATTTTATGACAAGTTATTATAGGAGAAGTTATTTCTTATTTTAGCTAGAAATCTTGCAACAATTATGCTAACTCTTCATGGGGTCTATTTTGAGAGGGAATATTTGAAAATATATTTAAATTATATTTATTTTGGCCTATTGCCCAATTTTGTGCCCCAACTTTTATGTAAGACATGCAATTTCTATAGATGGGATCTTGGGCCAAATTATCTCTCTTTCATTATTTGAACTTATGTTCATTCAAAAATATTATCTGGATGAAAACCCATTGAAGATTGAGATTAGTGACCAAAAAATCATTGGTTTCATTGGTTAACAAATTTGTTACTGTAATTTCAAAAATTGGATCCCATACAATTTCACATTCCATACACCTTCTTCTTTAGACAAACTAAGATAACTATACTCTCCAAACTAAAAAACCATTTTCTTACCACCTAGAATGCCCCTTTCCTTGACTGTTAAGTTTGAATTTTTCATGAACCAATGTGTGTTGCAAAGAAGTCCATGCTTTGTGCTAGCATCCCACAAAAAAATGTGATTGAGGTGGTCATTGAGACGTTACACCTACCATGTTTTGGCAGTGTAAAGCCTCTGTCAGCTTGAAATCGCATAAGGAATCACTCAAGTTGGTTGTTTGAACCAAATAGTCCCTCTCTTTTGCAAGAGAAGGAATTGAATCTTCATGTATCAATCCTTCATTCTTGTTTTCATGCTCTCTTGGAAACACACATATAGCTATTTCTTATACATTCTTTAAAGTTTTCTTGAGCAAGCACTAGCTTTCTCCACCTTGCTACACACACATCTTGCAATAGGCCCGTCTACGCCTTTTAGAGAAAGCTCCATTGTTATAGAATGAGTTTCTTCTTGTAGGGAAGTTGTTGTCATCTTGTAGGTTCCTATCACTCCTTGGTTGCACCAACAAGCTTCACTTTTGGTGCTCGTATGAGGTGACTCTTCAAGAATCTTTCTTTACCATTTTATCTCTATCTTTGATTAGCATATGGTTTTCTTCATATTTTTCACATCTATTATTGTAGTGTAGAAAATTTCATCCCTTTACAATTTCACACTATGTTTGGGTCCCTTAATTTATTGGACTTAATTAAGCTTCTAATTTTCCAAATTATGCATTCCAAGGCATTATTTTTCCTATTTTCGAAAAGGGGAACCAACATTTTTAATTAATGCATTTAATATTTTAATCACTATGGAATATGTGTGTCTTGGACTTATAGGCCAAGACCAATTTTCCCATGGGAGAATGGTTTCCATTTAAGTTCCAAGACCCATTTTAAAATATGTTTTTGGCAACATTTTAATGATTCAAATTGAAATTGAAATTGTTGACTTTTGGAATCTAATTTTCAAGAAATTAGATAAACACCTATAAATACAGTTTTTTTTATCATTTGAAATCTAAAGACACATAATTAAGAGATCTTATTGAGAAAATATTAATGTCAAGAGCATTGAAGAGCAGATTTATGAATAATTTTTTGGAGCAATCAAGATCCTAACATCATGTTCAAGTCTATGTGTGTTCATGTCATCTTGTGAATGCTAATATGCATTGTTGATCCTAGAGAATCCATGCATTTCAAGTATCCAAATCCATGAAGAAAAGAAAGATTAAGTTCTTTGGAGAAATGTGTTTGAATTCAGTCCTCTAATGGAAGCCATGAAAGGGTGGTAAGTTGTAGCAAGAATTGTTCATTCATCATTTCCTTCTCCTTTGTCATTATCTTTCTATCAAGGTTTAATTATCAAACTTGGGGTTTGACCAAGGAAAAACCCCATATAAACAAAACATTTTTCCTCTGTGTATGTACAAATTATAGGTTGAAGGTGTTAGCGTAGCTTTTTTTTCCCCTTATGTTATGGGGTATTTCTTTTTCTTACAAATTATTATTTAAGCTTGCTTAGGTTTATTAGATGTGGTAATATGAGGACACGTGGAAAAATACAACTACATGTGTCACTCTCTCCCCACATGTGGGTAGTTGAGTTACACATCCTCTTTTGGCTTGTTGTGCCATCTCTCATAACCACTATTCTATTTTTACCTGAGTAGTTTATGGGGTATTTTGGTTTCTCACCCTCTTCTGGCTTTATGCGCCACCTCTCTCTTGTCTTCACTTGAGGAGGTTATGCCACATGTCTTGTCATTTACCAAGTAGGTGATAACCTTCCACATTTTATGGGTAGTAGGAGTTAATGCACCTCTTGGATGTATTTTCCCTTATTTTTCTATATATTGAGCACTCTCCTCTCATCTTCATAAGCTCCATTAGTTTAGCTAGTTTGGTGATTTTTCGGTGAGAGTCATGAGAGTATTCTCAAAATTCTCTTGCTTTGTCTCCATTGTTCTCTCATTTCAGATTTCTCTTCATTCTGCTATTTGGATCTTCGATCATCTATTGAGTGAAGTTGCATGTGATCTACGACCAACATTAGATCTTGGTTGGATTCTCACTTCTCGAAGAATCTAACAAAAGGAGTGGAAAGATCTTGAGAAGCAATTTTGCATTCTTGCACAAGTTGTAATCATTCTGGTTGAGCCACAAAAACTAAGTTACAAAATTTATTTATGAATTTTCGACAGTGGGACCTATGCCAAACAAAAGACAAGATCCAACATTAGAGGATTTCCAAAAGTTATTTTAGAGACCTAGATCGAGACCCATTCACCCAGGGGTGAATGAGTCCCTTTGCACTCCTCAAAACAAGGTTTTAGTGATTGGTACATGTGTGTAGGCCCTTCTTAAATCTTCCTGCAAACTGTCTTTTCCATTTCTATACATTTGAGAATATGCATTTTAGGTATTAGGTCTTATCATTCACTTATTTTTATTGTTTCAAATCATTTCAGTTTGGTTTTAGATTTGTCTTATTGTCCTAAGGACTAAGATCTAGGCCTGATTGGCTCATTGTTGAGGTTGAAAGTCAACCTTTGCACCTTGTAATCTCTTTCCTAATGAAATTTGTAGGGAAAGGCACCTGTTAAGATCCCTAGGTTTTATAATCAACACACAAAATTTTGGGGATTCTCTTTTGCCACATTTTAATTATTTTTATTATAATCTTGTCTAAGACTTTCTATGGAGGTGGAAACACCAATATGGGTTTTCACTGAGGCAAACAGTTCCTAAAAAACCACCCAACATTTTCTCTTTGGTCTTATATGTGTAGGTGCAAGTGGGAGATCCTTTTTAATGCAAGTTTGAACACCATCAGACACTCTCGGTGCAATATTGAACCTTTTCATGTTCTTTTCATCTTTCTTTCATTCACTATACTTATGTCAGTACCTTTAAATTCGTATGTTCATATTTAACATATTTTTACATCTAGAAAATTGTATAGAGTATTTCTATGTCTTTTTGTGACGTCTTCACTTTTTTGTTCATATAGGTTTCCACTGTAGATGTGTTATCATCCAACAGTCACCTTGTTTTCCTAGAAAGAGAGCTCGTCAAGATGTTTGGAAGAATTTTATACCTTTCTCTTTTAGTTTCTGATGTCCGAATGTCTTAAATAAATTTTGTATTTTGTTAAAACTCACATCTCTCTAATCTTAGTTCACTTGAATCATCTCAATTGAGGTAGGGGAGAGATAGTTTTCCCCTTCAAATCTCATCATATTGAGGGTGGCGAATTCCCTCCTCTATATTTTGGTGAACCTGATGTGAACTCACCTTCTTGTAAAATCTTGGTCTTTTTAAAATTCCTAAAACTCTTTATTTTCTCTCGAGTCCTCTTGTTTCTTGGAGTTGGAAAGGCTATGCACTATAAGCACTCCTCTATGAGATTCACAACCTAGTCTCCTACCTCTAGACACATAGTAAGAAGAGGCTCTAGGCCTACCATACCCCCAAACAGGTATAGTCCTACTAGACCTGGTCCAATGTTTTATGGGAATCTTGATCCCTCTGACTCTTAGCTGATACTTGGTGGTTCCTTTCCATTGAATTCTCCTTCAAGGTATCCATCCTCTTAAGATTATGAAGCTGCTCTTAGGGTCTCCTTTGAGCAAGTTCAATCTTTGGGTGAAAGCCTTAAATAATTCAAATATTTTCTAAACTATGGTAACTTATACACTCAAGTTGCTCCTGTTGTCAATAATATGATAAACTTACTTATCTCAGATCATAAGGGCCTTGATTTTATCCATGCACTAACCAATCTTGTCAATACTCACATACCCTCATACATATTAGTCTTGAGTCAATTTATGATACTGAATCAGATATCATTGGTACTCAATTGAATCTTTTGATGGCTATGATATCTATGCATATGGTAGATATTAATCCCTCTATACCTCCCACGACTTCTATGATAATACAAATATTGTGTTTGTGCCCCTGTTACTCCTGGAGTTAATTTATCCTACACTCCTTTGGGGTATAACATTCCTCCACCCAGATCTACACCTCAAATCTCTACCATCATGGCTAATTAGCATCCTCTGCCCGGATCCACACCTAAAATATTTGTCACCATGGCTAATCAACCACCTCCACCACTCAATCCCATCTTGAATACCTTGTTGCAAAACATGGATCGGATACAATATCAACTCACTAACTTAACCAACATTGCCACTCAATCCACTCACTCTATACTATCAATTTAGTACCCTCACTTTAAACATCTTGAATGCTCCCATGCCCAAAGGGATCAAGGTATCAAAATTTGAAAATTACAACAATAAGGGAGACCCATAGACACACGACAATTCCTTTACCGCTCTATGTAGTGAATTTTTGAATTAGGATCATTTTCTAGAAAAAAATTTCCTACAATCCCTTAAGGAGACTGTGTTGGAGTGATTTTGTTCATTACCTGAAAAATTCTATATTTTCTTTTGATCAACTTATAAATTAGTTCTTACAATGGTTCCAAGCAAACATTGGCTCTAAGATCACTATTGATGACCTTGACCATTGGAAGAAGCAACCAAATGAGAAGTTGACTGATTTCATTTCTTGTTCTCAATCCATTTCTTCCCAAATCCCATATGCCTTGCTTGACCATGATATCTAGAGTATGTTCATGGGTAGTCTTCAACTAGCATTGAGGGAACAAGTTTCCCTGATGAAATATGATCCTTCCTTCTCTCATTTGTGTACTGTTTTGCATGTCTATTAGTAGACGTTAGCCCACTATGGGGATACAACCTCATCCTTATGTCTTGATGTTTTTGGAGCTATGCCTTCTTCTGGAGGGTTGAAAAGAAACAAGGTGATAGATAATGTAGTAGTTGTCCCTCAAAAAGTGAAAACAATATGCTTGGTTCATAACACAATTGTATCTTTACAAAACTACTAATTCTAACTCAAGTGTGCTCGAAAGATTATTAAAATATAACTTAATCACCCTTCCAAAAATATTGCTTCTTGATAACAAGCCATATCCTAGTTGGTATGATGTGTCTAAATTCTGTCAATACCATCGAGTGCTCAAATATGACACTGTGCACTATGTGTACCTAAGACACATGATTAAGGACTGCATAGACAATGATAACATCTACATCGATAGTAAAAAGTAGAACCCTAATAAGTCTATTGCTAAACCCAACAACCAGCTACAAATCTACATAGATCCCTTCCCACCTCATTCTTCCAAACTTTATCACTATTTATTCTTCTACACTATTTAATGATGTCACATATGTAAATATGGTATCTATCACCCCAATCTCCCCTCCAAGTTAGAAGGCTAAGATACCTGACATATCTCTTATGCCTAATGACTTTCCCTACAATGGAGAGTTCTCTCCCCTCTATGTTCCTGCTTAGGTCAATGGTAACATCGTCACTAGTGTTATGGTTGACCCTATCAACAGGGTCAATGTTATCATCGAGGAGACACTCTTTGCCAATGGTTTGCATAGGGTGAGAAATGATGAGTGCAATACCACCATTCATATGCATGATGGTTTTTCTCTCTCCTTTGGGATCTATTTATTTGTTAGTCCTTGTCAGACCTAAATCTGTCTCTATGACATTTGTCATGATACCAGAGTCTGACTTGTTTAGGTTGAAGCTAAGCATTTCATGGCTAGTTTCTATGAACAAAGACATTTTAGTTGTCCACAAGTGTAAAATTTCCTCATGAGGGCATGATGCAAACTATCCAGGATATTGGGTACAAATTTGTAGTGTCACGTGGGGGTTTTTCTCTTGAAATTTTTTGTCCTGCTCTGATGGGACCCATGCTTCCCTAGGGTGACTTTTTATATAAATAATATTATAGATACAAGATCAAGATCTCAAAATCAGATTTTGTCCCACCTCCTCCTTTTTATTCTCCAACCCCCTCTTAGCTTACTCCTATGTAACAACATGCTTCATATTCTAAGCCTTCTTAGTCAAGGGCTAAAGACAGGTATGCTCCCTTGAGTAGACCTTACCATTCTTCTAAGAACTCACAACCTCTAGTGGTGCCTCCTATTCCTTTGATTGTGCCTAGCACAAGAAAAGGAAAGACCCTAACCTTGATGAAGTAGAAACCCCATGTCTTCAAACTTCTAATTCTTCCTAACATCTCTTGCCCTATTATATATGGTAAGGGTGACTAGTATTATTTGATTTTTCCTTCGCATGTGGCTCTGACATCTTGATCCTAGAGGGTCCCTCCTATTTCTCCTCATTCCTAGAAAGCATGAGGAGGAAAGACGCCCACAATTGAGGTTAAGAATCCTACACCCCAAACATATCTTTTCGCTCCTATGGAGCCTGTTCTTCTACCATTAATGGTTGTGAAGACAACTTCATTTATCATCCCAACATCTTCTCAAGATCCTATTCTTGGTCCCCATATTTCTATTGGAACCACTTGCATGTGAGTGTAAGCATCATCGACGTATGATGGCAAAGGAATGTGATGTCATGCAGAAAGTCACATATAAGTCTTCTATTTCAATTCCTCTTCCTTCTTCTCTTTCTACTCCTAATTCTATCTTGATTTTGGTCCCTTTAAGAGACATGGATGAACCCCACCCCAAGAGGGTGTAGGTATTCATCGTCCCTTCTTTGGAACCACCTCTTCTAATCTCTTTACCTAATATTCATTGACTTGTGCAACCCATAGATATGCCTCACACAAAGGTCATGTCTAATGTGGCCCTTTTTGCTCCTCCACCATCTTAGAACCCTAACTTGTCATCCAAGCATAAGCTTGAGCAAGGCCCCATCCATGAATCCTGCCACAAGAAGTATGATCCTTCCACCTCCCTTTCTTCATATGTCCTTATTATTGAGGATATCCCTTCTTCACTGGAGTTTTTCACTACTCTTCTAGAGGTTTTCACTAAAGCTCCTACTCTTTCACATCCTACAATTGAGTCACCACACTCCTATTTGGAGAAGTGTATGTTTGACTCTTTGGAGGATATTCTAGCCTTGTCAACTACTTTCACAAAGTTGTTGATGCTCGAATCATAGGAACTAGTAGATGGGGATATTGAAGCAACCATATATCTAGCCCTTGCTACAGGTGAGATGCCTGGTACTACTCTAGCCATTATTCTATTGTGAGCTTTCCCTCTTTCCCCCTATGATCTAGATTAGGAGGAGGATGACTTGCTGGACTTAATTTACTAGAGCAATACCTTTCATATCTTTATATTATAATTTGTTTGTTTGTTTGTGTTCCCCATACTTTTCTGTATATATTTTAGTCCCTCTTGGAGGACCCAAGATACCCTCGTAGATACTTGGATATAGGGTAGATGATCTATCATACACTTTTTCTATTTGTACCATCATTCTTCTCTTTTCCATACCTTGATTCTCAACATTTGGGGACGATGTAAAGCATTGGGGGCATTTAGGCCTTCTTCCATGTTGACCCAAATTTTTATTTTTACTTTGTCTTCTTATTTTCCTTCTTCATGATTTGGAATATTTGGGAACATGATGACAATTCATATGCAACTATTTATAGATGTTGATATGAATCATACTGACCCTGAATACTTAAATCCCCCTGTCTCTCTTATGATAGAACCTCAAACAACTTATGTTCCTTTGTGTAACACAAGGTAGGATAAGGACTATCACATTCTTGTTACAAATCTATTATCTTATGTCTCTTTTTGAATCATGTATGAATTTAGCTATCTTATATGTCATCTATCAAGGGGGCATCCAACTAGACTCTATCTTTATGATTGTTTGTCTCTTTTATGTTGTTGTCCTACAATGTAGTTTGTAGCAGTTATAGGTGGATTGGATTTTCATATGGTCTATAGCATAACACAACTTTCTACCCATACATATTGGCACCGCCTTGTGTCTATATAATCTTTGATGTCTAAATCTCTACTTTTCACTTAACATGTACATTTGCAACTAATATTTTTATGGTGATACAACTCAATCATTTTATTTAGGATTGACATAGATCTTTCTCCTAGGGGAAACTTCGTGTGGATAGAAGACTCTACTTCCCCTTCACATCTTAGGTATAACACTCTCTCCCTTTTTAATTTAGTTCACATTTCCTCTTGGACACATATGCTCACTAAAGTATAGAGAAAATAGGTGAGTGCAGGATCATGGGGGTCCAAAAAGTGGTGATATGACAAAAATTGCATTTTTTTATTTCCCTAAAAACGTGAAATTTCTCTTTGGATTTTTACTAGGGTTGGGTAAGAATTACATGCTGCCATGGTAAGAACCATAGCAAAATGGATATCCGTTTGAAACAAATATCCATTTTTAATGAAATCATATAAAAATAAATATATTGTATATAATATAATATATATTATTATATATAATATAATATAATATAATATTATTATATATTAATAATATAATATTATTATATATTAATAATAATTATATATATTATATATTAAAATTATATAATATAGTATATAGATCATATATTCTATTAAAATATATTGTATATTATATTATATTAATATATATATATTATATAATATAATAATCTTATATTATTATTATATATTAATAATAATTATATATATTATATATTAAAATTATATAATATAATAATATTATATATTATATTTTAATAATAATATAATATATTATAATATATATCATATATTATATTATAATACATTATATATTATATATTATGTTATATTATATTAATATTATTAAATATATAGCATATTAATATTATATTATAATAATATAATATATATATAGTTATTAATATAATATAATATTTAATATACATTATATATTATTTATAATATATTAGGATTTTGAACTGACTTTCTTTAAAAAATCCATACGAAACCAAACATATATTTGTTTAAGCTAGTATAAAGAAAAAAATCTGAAACTTATCATTTTCACCATTTTCACCCATGACAACAGCGAGAGGGTGAACAACGAAAACAAATATCTAATAACATTGATACCTGTTCTTGAAATTCATCAATTTACCAATTTTCTTGAAAGGTATGCAAATTTTTATTGTTTTTCTTCAATTTTTGTTTGTTTTAGCATTATTTTTTAATAATTTTAGTTTAAAATAGGTTTTTGTATATACATTGTAGTTTGTAATCAAAAAATTATTAATTTTTTTAATTTTCAACATCAATTAGGTGTTTGAATGGTTGAAAATCTAAATCCTCCTCCACCAGCAAACCCCGCCCAACCAAATCCTCCCCTAAAAAACCCTCCTTCTATTCATGACTTAATCAATGGCAATCTAACTGAATTGAGGAACATCTGCTAGCTGTACTGTAGGCACCCTTAGTTTTCTAGAATGAGAACCACTTTAGAATCAATCATTTCTAATGTTGAAACCCTCACCAACCAACATATTTCCTTTTTAGAGTGGCGAGAGGCCATGATGCAACAATATGCTGATGGCTTATTGTATGATCAAGTGAGGGAACTAGACATTTCCAAAGCACAATTAGCCCAAATTTTTATCAATACTAAAACTAGACAATCCATTGATGTACGCAAGCCCAAAAATTTGATTAAATGGTGCACACATCGGAGTATCCTAGATAATTTTTGGGATCGTTGGTGGATGGCTTTTTATAAGTTCCACCCCACAATAATCTTGATGTCATCTAATATTTTCTTTGAAAAATATATGCTGAATTTTTCATAGGTAAGCATGTGAGCTACTTTGATATGATGGATTTCCAAGGTGTGGGTAGAGGAATGCCTCAGGATAGATCTGGGCCAAATCGAGTAACCCCATTTATTCGACCTCCTCCTATTTCTCCCCCACCTCTAATACAACACCTAGGGATTTTTGTAGATGCAACATATCAAAGTATCATGGTCATACACACTTTAACTAGTCATTTGATCACATAGAGCTCACAGTTCGCTCAACCGCATAATAGTGATACACTTGTTGGATCAGTTGATATTGGTAAACCCTCCTATTCTCCATATATTTGTGTGCCCCATTAGTACAGTATGTGCAACTACATATATTTAGGTCCTCTTGCACAACCTACTGAGCCTCCGATGGACACATCTAATTATGAGATCCATCATATGTCAAATGTAGGAGATGAGACAACATAGGACAAAGCACACCCTGGAGAGTCATTAGGTGCTAGAGATGAGGAGGATGTTGGATCTTATCAACAAGATACAATGGTTAGAATTACATTTTATCTTAAATTAATATTTTATAAGAGATATTAGTACTAATGTATATTTATGTGCTAGATTTAACAATTGATGATGGATGATAAAATTACATAGGTCCAAGAGGGTACCCTTACATGTTTACAAATTTTTATTGTATATGCATATCATTTAAATTGTGATTTAGATGTTAATTTTTCAAATGTATTATGGGCTGACAACACTTGATCTATGAGGATATGAAGCATAATTGTTCCACTAAATGTAAATCCCAATATAGATCATTCAAATAAGCACTGAACTAGAAATCCGTGAAAAATTTAGCATGTTAAACTAGGAAAGCTTCAAAAAACCTATCCTAATCCATTGAAACTTATCCTATTAGGGGAGTGGTGTCGCATTGATATGGAACATAGACCCTTTCCCTATCCCTTGGATAATGAGCTTGTTTCAATTAGTTTTATTAAAGAAAATTGATGAAACCATTGTGAGATGTGTGATGAAACATGATTTAAATGCTAAACTAACATGATGCAAGCTATTTTAACATGATTTATGCTAAGATGATCAAGATATGTGAGTGCAAAGCTAATCTAAATGGATTTTAAGCTAAAAATATTGAAACCCTAATTACCAAATAAGCTACATGAATGCATCTATGTTACCACATAATCCATTAATGGAAGCTAAGATAATTCATGCAAGTAATTAAGCTAAAATGATACTAAAAAAGTGCTAAATGTGAGTGTAAGTGTGAGTAATTTCAACAACAAGAGTTTGCTCTGAAAAAGATGGACCCCTTTGTCTTCAAATAGTGACCTATTTATAGGAGGAAAAATGAGAAATGAAGGGTTGACATTAAAAGTGTAATCAATGGTCAAGGATGAAAGAAAGATGAAACATGGATCATGGATTCTCATCAATGGATGAGAATCAATGACCACATGGATCAAGGAAAGAATCAAAGGTTCTCATTCTTTCAAACAAACACACTTTTAATTTTCACAAGAAGTATTGCAAGATAACTTGCACATGAAGTCTCCTAAGTTTTTTATGAAAGACAATATTCCTTTTTTCAAATGAGTGAGGAGAGAGAATATTCTTTGGAATATTCTCATGGGTGAGGAAAATAGATATTTAGCAAATTAAAAAAAAAAGTGAAAAAGGGAAAGGAATATTCCTTTTGGGGGAATGTGCAAAGGAGTAATATTCCCTTGCAAGTGTGGGAAATTAGATTTAATTAGGTAATTGATAATTAAACAAAGGTTTGATTATGCAATTTGGGGAATTAGATGATATTCATTAAATAAAGTGATTTAATGAAAAGGGGGAAAGTGAAAGGATATTTAATTAAATAACTTAGAGTTATTTAATTAAATAAGAAGACTTAGGGATTTAAATTAAATAGCTAGGCTAATTTAATCAATTAAGCAAAAATAGGATGGGTTTGAGGATGAAATGATGTTAATATACTTGATTCGAGTGCATGACATCATTAGGAACATTTTTAGTATCACATGAACTTCCCTCTTTTAGAAGTGAGGTACACTCACGTTGCTTCAAAAGGTACAGCCCTTTAGGATTAAAAGCTGTTGCTCAAATAAAATAAAATAAATAAATAAACATATATATATATATATATATATATATATATATATATATATATATATATATTTATTTATTTTTTGGATGCCCCACTGTTTCCCCAACGAAAGGAATAAGCTAGTTCCCTACCCCTTCAAGAAATCGGGCGAAAATTTTGAATTTTGGGTTGATTTCTCGACAAAGGTAAAATGTTGCCTCAAGGGTTCAAAAAAGGCTTTGAGATGCAAAAAACATGCCAAAAATGCATAAAACGGTGCAAAATAAGCTTCAATTTGGTAAGATTGGTGAAAATGGTAAAAAAACCCTAGCTTTTGGCTGAAATTAGGGCAAAAAACCCTAATTTTTAAGCTTAAATAGGTGAGGAAGGGTCACTTTTAATTAATTTTTGCATTCACACCTTAGAGAATTCTTACAGTTTGAGCTATGACCTCTTGACAAAATGGTGTAATGAGTGCTCCCACGACACATTTTTGACTGGGTTCAAGAGTACCAAAGGCCTCCAGGCACAGGACCATTGGTATGTGATTCAAAACTTGACTTGCATTTTGACTTTTGAGCACATTTATTGCAATTTGAAATTTTGGTTTAGGTGGTGTCGCTATATAGTGATGCTATTTTGAGAATTAGCGACATTATTGTCATTTTTAGTGACACTATTGTAATGAGCGACACTATTCATGATTTAGATTAAGGGTTTTCAAATTTCAAATTGTGGTGTGGGTGTAAATAGCGACACACCCACCTAATTTGGAATTTGAATTTAGGGTTTCCAAATTTCAAATGGCGATGCGAGTGTGATGATCGATGCTAGTTGGGATTTTCAATTTGAATGCATATAGTGTCACTATTTTGAATTTGATTTATAGTGACACTTTTGTCATTTTGGGGGATAAAACTCCAAACTTAACCAATTTTTGTGAATTTTGACGTCATGCGCTTCGTGGGTGTAGGAGGTCACCCAGCCTTTGGTTTCCCGCAAACACCGGCTGACTATGCTATCCAGACTTGATGATTTGTATGTGCTTCAATAGGAGCACCTGAGAGAGATCAACTTGTGGTACGTCGCTTACATGCCCATTGTGCAAACCCATTTAGTGATGATGACATTGTTATGTGAGTGATGGCATAGCAAGACCTTGTCATTCCACCTACCCACCGGTGAGGAAACAGTGATGCTAGAGGATGTATGGAAAATTTTGTGATAGCCAATACATGGTGAGTGCGTCATTTATGACACTAATGCTAGTTATGATGCCTGTCAAGAGGTTCTTGACTAGGAGTCCATTATCCTAGTCAACTCCCAGATTGACCTCGAGATGTACAGAGGTCGGGCGTCAACCTTCAGATTGATCATTGCTGCAATTATTTCAAGTTTGGTTTCCCCAAATCATCAAAGCAGGGGATTCAATCTAGGATGGGGGTGTTGGAAAAACAAGGACAGACAACTAAGAGGGGGGGTGAATTAGTTGTCACAGAGTATTCAAAATTTTCAAACTTTACTTAACTTAATCTTAGATCTGATGAATGAACAATAAACCATAAACATTCAACACATCAAAAACACAGAGAACACCAAGATTTTTTACGTGGAAACCCTGTTAGGGGAAAAACCACAGTGGATGTTAGTCCACAATATTATACCCTGTTAAAAGTATAATGAAAATAGTAAGGGGAATGCACATGCATTCAGGCACACTGCCTAGATCTCATTGCTCAAATACAAGAGGGATCACTGCCAAAAAATACACAGTTCAATATGGTTAGATCCATAGGGTATGAACTGAGAAAATAGCTTCTACATAAGCCTAATTACAGTTCTAGTTAAGCACATAAAAACTCCTTCACTCTTCACTCTCACTCTACTCTACAATCGAATGAATATATCAATGTTCGCACAGTTTCACTATCTCTAGCTTTTCTCACTTCACACACACACACACTAACTTTTCTCAACCAATCACTCATATATATCTACATCATGGAATTACATCAACTACTTAGTCGGCTAGAAAAATAAAACATATTTACAATGTCAGCTAGAAAAATAAAACATATTTACAATGTCGGCCAAAATTTACAAATAAATTTTCAATGTGGATCAAACACTGTCAGCCAATACAATGATGCGACCAAAAAAAATATCCATGAGCGTACCAAACATTCAAATTTCAAACTCTAAGGATCCGCAACACATTACCACCATCATGTCGGCCAAGAACATGAAAACCCAAACATGCACAAGATAAATCTTTGACCACGAGCACACCGATCAACAAAGACTTACACCAATGATGGAGAATGATCTAGAAACATCCACAAACACCAAGAACTAACAAAGAGGCATCCACAACAACTAGAATTACACAAAAATCAATCAGGAACACTGACATAGACCATAGAAACACTGTCAGAACACAACATGATCAATTCTTCACATGGACCTCTGAAACTTCTGGTAGATGAACTAGATACTCTCAACAATAATCCATTTAGTACACAACAATTGATCTTCAACTTACAAAACAAAATACCTTCATGACCTTCATTGTTCCACTGGAAACCTGCAACTCTTCTTTTAACAATTTTCTCAATATCCTTGACATATATGGCCTTCAATACAATAATTCTAATAGTGTTGACATCAATGACAACCACATATTAGTAGCACAACCACAACATCTGAAAAACTTCCAACAATCTCCCCCTTTGGCATTGATGGCAACACATGATGTGAAAAATACCATCAACCCAACACACTTACTCCCCCTTAGATTCTGACTCCGTTCTCAACTGCTCTTCTCCCCAAAAGGGATTTTTCACATTGCTCTTCTCCCCCTTTGACATCAATGGAAAAGGTAAGCATTACCTTTCCACATACAAGCTTTGAACCACATATCTGTACATCTGACTACTCCCTCTAAGTAGTAGCCATGGAAGCATCAATCTGGATCAAGAAATATAGATTTGAAGCATATGAATTGATGCAAGTAAATAAATCTCTTAGTTCTTATTAGGAGGGGTAATCACCCCTAGCATTTCTCTGAGATACTCAAAAGTATCCTTCAACAATGGCTTAGTGAAGATGTCTGCAACTTGTTCTTTGTTAGGCACATACTCTAGTTTGACTTCTTTCTCATTTACTTTCTCTCCCTCAAAGAAGTGAAACTTGATTGAAATATGCTTGGTATTAGAGTGTAGCACCAGATTCTTTAAAATGTTTATTGCATTAGAGTTGTCACAATAAATGCCAATGGGCTCATCATACACTACTTTGATATCTTTTAGAATTTGTTTCATCCACAAAACTTGAGTGCAATTATTTGCAACAGCAATATCCTTTGCCTTAGCAGTAGATAGGGAAATGGAGTGCGCGACACTCAACCAAGACACCAACTTCTTCCCTAGGAAAGCACCACCACTAATTACTTTTCACATCATCTACATCTCCTTCCCAATCCACATCAGTAAATGCACTCAATGTAATATCATAATCTTTAGGATACCAAAGCCCAAAATCAACTGTTCCTTTCAAATATTTGAAGATTCTCTTTACAAAAGTCACATGAGATTCTTTTGGATCATCTTAAAATCTAGCAACCATACATACAACATTCATAATGTCTAGTCTGGTCTGAGTTAAATATAGTAATCCGCCAATCATTGATCTATATCTTGTTTGATTTTCCTTAGGAGAATCATCATTTTGTGTTAACTTGCATCTGGTTACCATGGGAGTACCAATAGGTTTTAAGTCTTCCATGTCAAACTTATTCAACACCTCTCTCACATATTTGGATTGAGATATGAAGATCCCCTTATCCAACTGAGTAACTT
>VDFB02012679.1:0-23704 GCA_007258455.2 Sequoia sempervirens
AGAGAGTAAATGAACTAGTGATGGGTATTATATGTGTTGGTGGTACCCTAGATGAGGAAGAAATTGTGGCTAAGGTGCTCAGATAATTTCCTCCCTCCTACAAAGAAAAGGCTCATGCTATTGAAGAAACCAAATCATTGATGAATGTGACAAGGAATACACTGATTGGTAAACTTTTTGCCTTTGAGTTGAGTGAATTTTGTGAATCTGTTCCCAAGACTAAAACTACATTTAAGGCTACTATATCCAGAAGAAACAAAAAAATATATGATCTAGGAGAGAGTTCCAAAAAGACATTCAAGTATGAGGAAGAAATGAAATAGCTTGAAGATGAAGAAAGAGAAGTAGAGAGAAGTAGAAGAGTTGGAAGCATTGATTGTGAATAAGGAAGGTAGAGGCAAGTTAAGTATAAAGGAAAGTTTCCTATCAAATGTTTTCCTTGCAGTAAAATACGTCATTTTGTATTAAGGTGTCCTGAAATATTTACTAGATCTAAGCCTTACAAATATAGATTCCAAAAGAAATTTTACTTTGCTGAAAAAGGAGTGATTGATGATGAGTCTAATAAAGATAATGGAAATGAAGATGGTTGGGTTTTCATTGCTATCAAGGAAAATAGTCTAGAGGCTACTAAATCTGATAAAGTTGAGAAAGCTCTTGCAACCTAAATTGAAGAAAAGGATGAGTGGGTCATTAACAATGGATGCTTACATCATATGACTGGTGACAAAAGAAAATTTGTAAGTCTAGAGAAGTATGACAATGGGGTTGTAAGATTTGGAGATAACAATGCTTGTGTGATTCGTGGCAAAGGATCTATTTGTCTTGGTGGTAAGCATAACATTGATGATGTTCTTTGTGTTGAATGCTTGAAACACAAGCTGTTAAGTGTTGGATAGATGGTGGATAGGGGTTATGATCTTCAGTTCAAAGATGGAAGATGCGAGATATTTGCAAGCTCTAGAAATGCAATTACTATAGGTAAATGGATAAAAGGTAATAGTTTTCACCTAAATGCTGCTAGTGAAAGTTGTTTAATTGCTCAAGTAGATGAAAGCTGGTTATGGCATATAAGACTTTGTCATGTGAATTTTCATAACATTTTCAAAGCAAGTTCCACTCAAGTAGTAAGGGATCTACCTAAGCTAGTGAAGCCTACTAACACAATTTGCAAGGAGTGTCAGATGGGAAAAATGACTAGAGTTTCTTTTCAGAGACACCAACATCATTCAAATGGATTACTAGAGTTGGTGCATATTGATCTATGTGGTCCCTCCAGAGTCAAAAGTCTCCATGGGGAAAGGTACTTAATGTTGCTTATTGATGATTACTCTAGAATGATATGGGTTAATTTCTTAAGAGAAAAATGTGAAGCATTAGAAAAGTTCAAAAGTTTCAAAGCTATGGAAGAAAATGAGAAATGTCTAAAAATAAAATTCCTAAGGTCAGACAGAGGTGGTGAGTTCACCTCCAGGGAGTTTAATCCTTTCTATGAAGAGCATGGAACTAGAAGACAGTTATCTGCTTTTGAACCCCTCAACAAAATGGAGTTGTAGAGAGGAAGAACATAACAATTTTGGATCTTGCTAGAACAATGATCATTGAAGGAAATGTGCCTCACATCTATTGGAGTGAAGCTGTAAGCATTGTTGTGTACACGTTAAATTGGGTAAATGTAAATGGTAATTTTGGTAAGACTCCTTTTGAATTATGGTTTGGTTATAATCCTACTGTTAAATATTTCAAGATCTTTGGAAGCAAGTGTTATATCAAGAGAGATGATGATATAGGAAAGTTTGATCCAAGAAGTGATGAAACAATATTTCTAGATTACTCTACTAAAAACAAGGCCTACCGGTGCTATAATAGAAGTTTAAGAAAAATGGTTGAGAGTGCAAATTTTAGAGTTGATGAGGACTCTGCTAAATCATCTAGATACTATGAATATCATTTAGATGACCAGGAAAACAAAACAAGAAAAGGGAAGAATGCTTAGACACAAAATCAACTTCAAATTGTGCCATATGTTCCATTTGTTTTAGTAAATCAAGGTGGTCAAGAAGTAGAGACAAGTGCAAGTGCAGAAGACAGAACGGAAGAATCAAAAGTTTTAGAGAATCCTAAAACTCTGAAGTATGTAAAGCTAAATCATTCTGAAAATAAAATTATAGGAGACAAGAATAAAGGTGTGCAAACTAGAAGGAAGATTGTAGAAGAGTATTTCCTGATTTACAAGATTGAGCCTAAAAATGTCAATGAAGCTTGCAATGATGAACATTGGATGGAAGCTATGAAGGAAGAATTAATGCATATTGAAAAGAATAATACATGGGTAGTTATTCCTATACCTAAAGATAAAAATGTGATTGGTATTAAATGGGTCTTTCAAAATAAGTTGAATGAACAAAGTGAAGTGGTCCAGAATAAAGCAAGACTAGTATGTAAAGGGTATTCACAAATGGAAGGTATTTATTTTGAAGAAACCTGTGTCCCTGTTGCCAGAATTGAAGCTGTAAGGTTATTTCTTGCTTATGCTGCATATAAAAATTATAGTCTATCAAATGGATGTGAAGTTAGCTTTTCTAAATGGTGAGCTAGAAGAAGAAGTATATATTGAACAACCAAATGGATTTCAACTGACTGATAAGGAAAACATGCTTTTTTGATTGAAGAAAGCTCTATATGGACTCAAGCAAGCCCCCAGAGCCTAGTATGCTAGATTGGACAAATATCTGTTGAAGCTTGGATTCAATAAAGGTATTGCTGAAAATAACTTGTATTTCAAATTGGATCATGACAAAGAGTTAATTATTGAGATATTTTTTTATGACATTATTTTTGGAGGAGATGATAATCTATGTATGAAGTTTGTTGATGAAATGAAGAATGAATTTGAGGTGAGTATGATTAGAGAGATGAAGTTCTTTATGGGATTACAAGTTACTCAGTTTGACAAGGGGATCTTCATATATTAGTCCAAATATGTGAAAGAGTTGTTGAAGAAGTTTGGCATGGATGACTCAAAACCTATTTGTACTCCCATGGTAATCGAATGTAAGTTGACACATAATGATGATTCTTCTAAGGCAAATCAAACAAGATATAGGTCAATGATTGGTGGATTTCTCTACTTAACTCATACCAGACATGATGAATGTTGTATGTGTGGTTGCTATATTTCAGGTTTATTCAAAAGAGTCTCATGTGATTGTTGTAAAGAGAATCTTCATATATCTAAAAGAAACAGTTGATTTTGGATTTTGGTATCCTAAGGATGATGATCTTACTTTGAATGCATAT
The DNA here is from genome assembly GCA_007258455.2 of Sequoia sempervirens. Lineage (NCBI taxonomy): Eukaryota > Viridiplantae > Streptophyta > Pinopsida > Cupressales > Cupressaceae > Sequoia > Sequoia sempervirens. The sequence goes on from VDFB02012679.1 coordinate 3,301, forward strand.
ACTAATGGGGATTGGGAAGGAGATGTAGATGATAGGAAGAGTACTAGTGGTGGTGCCTTCTTCCTAGGGAAGAAGCTGGTGTCTTGGTTGAGCAAAAAGAAAAATTCTATTTCTCTATCTACTGCTGAGGCAGAGTATATTGTTGTTGTGAATAATTGTACTCAAGTGATGTGGATGAAACATATGCTGAAAGATATCAGAGTAGTATATGATGAACCTATTGCCATATACTATGACAACTCAAGTGCAATAAACAAATCAAAGAATCTAGCGCTACACTCTAAGACCAAGCATATATCTATCAAGTTTCACTTCTTGATGGAAAAAGTAAGTCAGAAAAAAGTTAGACTGGAGTATGTTCCTACCAAAGAGCAGATTGCAGACATTTTCACGAAGTTGTTGCTGAAGGATACTTTTGATTATCTTAGAGGGATGCTAGGGGTGATTACCCCTCCTAATATAAACTAAATATGCATATGCTTCATAGATATTTGAAGGTCTGGATTGATGTTTTTGTGGCTACTACTTAGGGGGAGTAGTCAAATGTGCAGATATGTGGTTTAGAGCTTGTATGTGGAAATATAATGCTTATCTTTTCCATTGATGTCAAAGGGGGAGAAGAGTAATGTTAAAAAAAATTGCTTATCTTGAGTGAAGAGTCATGTGGGGAGAAGATCATGTAGAAGAGGTTAAGGAAGAAGAGTTAGAATCTAAGGGGGAGTAAGTGTTGATTAAGAGTTGGGTTGATGGTGTTTTTCACATCATGCATTTCCATCAATGCCAAAGGGGCAGATTGTTGGATGTTGTGGTTTTGTTGCTGATATGTGGTTGTCATTGATGTCAATACTATTAGCATTTGATGTATTGAAGGTTGTATATGTCGAGGATATTGATAAAATTGTAAAAGAAAGTATTACAGGTTCGTAGTGGTTCATTGAAGGTCATGAAGGTGTGTTTTTTTGTACGTTGAAGATAAGTTATTGTGGATTAAAGGGTTTTTTGTTGAGTGTATCTAGTTCATCTACTAGAATTTTTAGAGGCCCATGTGAAGATCTAATCATGCTATGAATAGTTATGTTCTGACAGTGTTCTTATGGTTTTTGTCAATGTTCCTGATTGAAGTTTGTGTGATTCTAGTAATCTTAGTTGTTGTAGATATTTCTCTATTAGTTCTTGTTGCTCGTGGATACTTCTAGATCATTCTCTATCTTTTTGTGCGTCTATGTTGATCGGTGTGATCATGGTCAAAGTTTTTTCTTGGTATGTTCAATTTTTGTGTTCTTGGCCCACATGGTGGTTGTAGCATGTTGTGGATGCTTGAAGATTTAAAATTGATTGTTTGGTGCACTCGAGGATATTGTTTTGTGTCGTATCATGATATTGGCTAATGGTGTTTGATGTAATCTCATGTTGCAGATATATAAGAGTGATTTTTTGAGTGAAGCTAGTGTGTGCATAAGAGTGAGTGTATGCCTAAGAAAGTGTAGATGTGCGAATAGTGTTCTAATCATTTGATTGCATAGAAGAGTGTGAAGAAGTTTGAGAAAAATGTGAATAATTATTCTTGTGCTTAACTAGAACTGTAATCAGACTTTTGAAGAAGCTATTTTCTCAGTTCACAATCTGGATGATTTTAATCTGAATCTTTCTTGGGTAGTGATTCCTCTTGTATTTGAGCAGTGAGCTCTAGGCAATGTGCTTGAATGCATGTGCATTCCTATTATTTTTCATTATACTTTTATTAGGGTATAATATTGTAGACTAACATCCACCATGGTTTTTCCCCTAACAAGGTTTCCACATAAAAATATTGGTGTTCTCTGTGTTTTTGATGTGTTGATTTTTTATGGTTTATTTTTCATTCATCAAATCTAAAATTAAGTTAAGTTTGAAAAGTTTAAATAATCTGTGACAAATGATTCACCCCCCTCTTATTTTTTTGTCCTTGTTTTGCCAACACTATGGACATCAATTTAAATCTTTGTAGGAGAGTGAGGAAGGCCCTGCGAAGGCTATATTTTAGATTTTTTCATTTACCACCACCAATATTCTTCACAAGAACATTGTCCCTATTTAAAATGATGGAAATGGTTCACATCTCTCATACCAATTCTTTTTTACCTTCTCATGCATTCACAACTCATATAGTTCTGGCAAGCTAAATTACTTCCTTCTACACAGAGGTTGGTTTGAATTTTGATTTGAAACCTTAGTTTAGTATTAGATTGAAAACAACCCATACTCAAGTCTTGTTGAAAGGAAATAAGTTTCTTTTTTTAATAGAACACTTTTACTAGTTTCAAGTCTTTATCTATTCAAGTTTTCATAAGCTCATCCTTAACAATACATAATAGAATTTTACCTATTACTGTAGACACATAAAAAATGACCTAGGCCTGCAGCTTGCTCTATTTTTTACCACTTTTGTCCTAGCATAATTATGACATCTTAATTATGTCCTTGGTCCACTACTGACTATTAATTGCATAATACATTATTATTTAATTAATTCATGTCCTTTTATTCTTCATGATTATTAAATAAATAAATTTTATTTATTTATTCAATACGTCACTAATGATCTATTATCATCTTATGATTAAATAAATTTATTAATTTATTTAATTGCTTCTATTCATTTATTCTTTTTTATTATTAAATAAATGAATTTTATTTATTTATTTAATATGTCACTAATTCTCATAGTTAAATGAATTTATTAATTTATTTAATTATTAATCATATCCTCTAAATTAAATAATTATCTTTAATTATTTAATTGCCAAATTTAACTTTTCTATCATTTTAAATAAATCAATTATTTGAAATGATTTCACATTCTTACTTGTCAATTCATTTTGGTAAATAATCTGAAAAATGATTATTTATTATCTCATAAAATCCATATTTTGAATTAATTTAATTCAAAATGGTAATATTCTTCCAAAAATCAGGTAATTGGGTAGATTCTTGATTTTCCAAATCCACTTTTCAGTTCAACTCTTATCTTCTTGATTTTTTGAATCTCACAAATCAGGCAGTCTTTATCTTCTTGATTTTTGAAAATCTTTATTTTTCTAATTAATTATTTCATTTATTCTCCACCACCAATTCGATTTTCTCATATGACATCTCGACCACTCACTTAATGATTTTTCCCTAACCTTGATTAGGGATTGTCAAATTAAATCTTGTTTGCTGATTTTAGGTCTCTGTTGAAAGTCGATCTTGTTCGTCCATCCAAAATGGCATTTTCTATAAAATGCTAATTTGATCTCATTTTTGGATTATGCACATGAATTACATTATTCTTGCATATTAAAACTTAGATTTCTTTGAGTCATTTTGTCATAGGCATAGGCATAGTTTAATATTTCAAATCCTTCAAAACTTACATAGGACAAATGTCATAGTCGAAATGCTCACACACTCAATCTAAAGGCATCAATCATATGCAACAAGCTAGGAGGTGCTATGGAGGTAATCATGGAAGATTCAAGAAATAGGTATAATCATTCTTTCATTTAATTTCCTTTGTACTTCATAGTTCTTTGGGTTTATAATCTTTTTTTATTTACTAACATCTAATCCATACTTAAAATTAACCCTTAGATACAGTTACTACATTTTCAATCACTAGAAAATTAGGAGTTTCCAATAGTGTTATCTACTATCAATATCTTTCCTTATCATCATTTAAGATCTCCATGATATGAAAAGATATGGTTAATAGAGGGTTATTTTTATTGACAACAACAAGAAGAAAAATTTACATTGGCACAAGTAGAGTAAGCTTAATCTCCAACTTTCCTTGCTTTCTTTTCATGATATTGAGCTTAGATCCATTAATTGATTGCCTATACTAATCAGGTATATTATTTTTCTTTTTTAAAGTTTAAATTAATGTGATTGTTATTTAATATTTTAGAGACAAAAATCATCTTTGTTTGAAATTTAGGGGCATTGATAGTCTGGGACCTAGACATTATAAATTTTGTGTGTCGTTAGCATCACCATTATTTCTTTTAGCATCACAAGAACATTTTCCTTGTTTAAAATGATGGAGATGGTTCACATCTCTTAGAACAATTTCTCTTGCAACAATCTTGTAGATGAATTTAGATGCATTCTTAAAATCAGAACATATTTCAAGGTTCTTAACAACTCTAATAGTTGTACAAGGGGCCATGTTTAAAAAACCAAATACAATTGCTAAATTTTCACTATGGTGGAAAATAAATGATTCTTTTTTCTTCTATTCCACAACATTAAGTAAAAGTCTTGAATCTAAAAATACCTTTTTGCATTCATTTTCCAAGCCAATTTATCCAATTTTGCATATATCTCCCATGTTTATGGATGTGATATGTCTCCTACACAAAAAAAAGCATGTACAATTTTATGCCCTTCAATCTAGCTACATTCCTCTATCTTTCATCAATCTCCTTATTATTTGAACCTCACCACACCTACCCACTTCTCCATAGATGTTTTAGAGAAGAACATAAGTTGCAACATTTTTAGATCCAACTAAAAAACTAGTGTTGTTGGAATACTCAACACATATTCATATATGATCCACATCTATGATGTTGAAGTGGTTCTCTAAATTCTTTGGATCACCTAAAAAAGAAGTGGATATATAGTGAGGTTAAAAATTATCCTTTTTGAATTGGTTTCTTAGTCCATAGCATCTAAAACAATGGATATATAGTCAAGTTTTGGTGAGCCCATTTTTAGTCCTCTTTTTGTTTTTATGAAACCTACATTTGTAGAATTCTAACATCTGCAACTTTATATCAAGTTTTATGTTCATGAATTTTAATTTTCTCAAGTCAAAGACATCTTTAGAGATATTAATTATTGAAATACTCATGCCATAGAAAATAGTTTTTGGATATGAACTAGGCATGTTTATGATTTTGTTGTCTTTTTCAATTTTGTTTTATGATTATTTTGAATGCTTAGAGTGAATTTTGATAAACTGATTCTTTTAGAGCTTCTACCCTCTCATTACAGTCATTAATGTTTGTACCCAATCTCCTGCAAGCACTTCAAGTCATGCCTGTGATGATGCAGGAAAGCCACACATCATCGTAGGCATGACTTGAAGTGCTTGCGGGAGAGCAGGATCACATTTCTTTGAGGCATTTTTTGAAATAGTTTGCTTTCCTTTTCTATGCTTCCACATTTTCATGTATTTCTAGTAGGGAACTCCATAATCTAGTTTGTAGAGTAGGCATTACTCTATGATTTTATGCTTTTTGTCTTCATAAATTGCAGTTATCTAAATTTGTTTGTTTGTACAATTAGTAATTTTTTAGGCTTGGCATGCTAATGATTTGTGCTACTCTGGAATTTTTTTCTCTTATAGGTTTTATAAATATTAAGGTTTATTTCCCTATTACATATTAATATGCATACAATTTTCTCTAAAAGGAAAACAATATGGGACAGGTTTCTTTCCCTATTACATATTAATTTGCATAAATTTTCTCTAAATAATTAGGTTTCTCTTAGACATTTTATAAATATTCAGGTTTTTTTCTTTTATATGTTTCACAATCCTTTGAGGTTAGGAACAAAGTCTAGGTAAGGGTTGAGCCAAATAGTTCCCTCTCTACAAACAGGTATGCAAATCTCTTGTCTAGATATTATTGATCATTTATAATAATGATGTATCTTCTAGTTATAGTAGTTGTCTTATTCATTAAGGTTTCATTAATGCTCCATTTATCCTAAAAAAAGGCTCTATTGTGCTTTACTAATGTTCTGCCTACATATATGGATTTTGGGAAATCAAAGTAGTGTTCACCATACCTGCCATCATGGATGAAAGGTTGAAGAAGATTTGGAGCAAAGAGATGGGAGACTATTTCATTAAGTACAAGGAAATTCAAATTTATGATCTTCATACTTTTAAACACCATTATGGTCACTTTCTTTTATGTGCAATACTTTTTTTGTTACATTGTAGTGTAAGGACACTGCAAATTTTCTCCGGGAGGTAAATATATATCCATCTAGTTGCTATTTTCATGATTTTGACATCATACCAGTTATCTAAATCTATTTGTATGAAACTGAAGGTTACCTCTTGAAAGGATCAAGAACAGTATTGGTACAATAGGGAAAAGCCATATGTATACTTTATAGTAGAGCATTTTTCTCAGAGATTTAAGCAATTTCATGTTGGGAATGGGTTGTCAAAAGAACTGTTGAAACCTTATGATAAGTCCAAAAGCCACAAGGATGCTATATCTTTCAACAGATACTAATATAGGAAATGGGAGTTGTTCAAGAAATGTTTTGACCAAGAATGGCTACTTATGAAGTGAAACTCATTTCATTTTGTGTATTGCAACTCATATTTTCAGTCTTGTGGCTGAAAATAAAAATTGTAATGCTCTATTTCTAAGTTGTAACAAGAACACCTTTCTTTTATTAATAAAGTTCACCAATTTTTCCTTCTCAATGGTTGTCTTTTTGTATCCAATTGATGATTGATCTGTATTCCTATGTTTTATGTTTAAATCCTCAAATATCAATCAATTAAAATGACTACATATACTACTAATTGATGTCAATTAATAATTAAATTGACTAAATATACTACCAATTGACAAAAATCAATGAACAATGAATAAATATGACTAAATATATGACCTATGAAATAAAAATGACCAAATATACTACCAATTGACAAAAAATAGTGAATAATGAATAAATATGACTAAATATATAACTTGTGAAATAAAAATGAATAAATATACTACTAATTGATCAAAATGATCATTAAAATTAATGACTAAATACACTACCAATGGATAGAAATTAGTGAATAAAAGTGACTAAATAAGTGACTAGATTACAACAATCAATGATTAAATATACTAGTGAATAAAAAATGACTAAATAAGTGATCAGATTAATAACAATCAATGACTAAATATACTACCAAATCGATCAATCAAAAAAACCAATAAATGACTAAGAAATGGTTTATTCATCAATTTGGTCACATTATAAATGACTAGCAATAAACTACTAATGATCACGTGACCAAGTTCAGTCATTTATAAGCAATTTTTTGTAGTTTTTCAATAGTTTATTGTTGTTTCTATACTTACTAGTGAAATGTAGTCTTGAAAGCGATATTGTTAGATGGACTATTCAATTAAGTTCAAACTGGCACGGAATTGTGTAAGGTGTGAACCATTTGAATCTAGACCTTGCAAAAACACAATAAACAAACAAACAATTAGATCAAACACAAGATTAGAAACCAATGATTCCTCAAGAAATCCATTTGAAATTTTGCAAAAGATAAGAAATGAAAATGAAGAACACAAATGAAACAATTAAATCCTATCTAATGCAAACAAACTCTTGATCTCTTGAGGGAGTTGGTGCAAATAGGTGTGTGGAGATTTGCCCTTTCCCAACTCCTTGAATGCAAATGTTGATTGAAGATGATTGATCCACTTGATGAAGACTTTGAATGTATGCTCCAAGCTAAAATCTGCAAAAAACCTAGCTATGATTCAATGAGATGAATGAGAATTGCTAAGTATTTTAGCATGGTAACTTTGCTTGAAATGTGGATGATAAAATGCATGGTGAAGCATTCTATTTATAGAATGTTGAAATGGAAACAAAGCCAAAATGGAGCAATGTGGGACAAAGATTCAACCAATGATATAATGCCACTTGTCAACATGTGATTGGGTGAGGAATGAGCAAGTTTTGACAAATGTGTCAATAAATGCATTTTTGAATTTGAATTTTTGAGAAAAGACATGTAAGAGGGGGAAAGAAAAGTGCATTAAATGCCACTTGGCTCAAGGCAAAGGACATGTAAGAGATCTTAAATGCCTTGTTGGAAGGACTTATTCCCACTATAGTTGCGAATTCAAATTAGGGGAATATTCCTTAAAGATGTCTGTGTTGAAGGAAAATAGAAAATTTAATAAATCAAATAAAGTCTATTTTCGTATTACCAAGTTGCAAAATCTAGAAGGGATTTGATAGATTAAGATTAGAATTAATGAGGATTTTGATTAATTTAAGGGATGTCGTGATTTGACATTTGATTTAGATTTTTGGATTAGTTTGAAATCAAAAGAGGATATGATAAGGAGAGGCTAATTAAATAAAGATTTGGTTTATTTAATTAAAAGGGATAGTGTTAGATTAAAATCCAAATAAAAGTTTTAATTTATTTAATTTATGAGATAGACTTTAGAATTTAATCCAATAAAATTGATTATTTAATTAAATAGGGATAATTAGATCAAATGAATTGATTTAATTAATAGGGAAAGTGACTTAAATAGACAAAATAATTTATTTAATTAAAGAGATGAATATTGATGAATTTAATCAAATAAGGAATTTGATTAAGCAGTTAGGTAGAGGATGATTTAGGAAGAAACGATATTTAGTAGATCCAGTGAGATCGCAATATAAACTTATTACATTTTGCGTGTCTACATTTTGCCCCTCTTTGAAGCGATGTACTTGTTGCGTTGGTTCAAAGAATAATCTTGTCATGATCAAAATCAAAAAAATTCTGATTTTTTGGATGCCCCACTATTGCCCCAGTGAGAATAATTGCACTGGTATATTGCCCCCTCGAGATGTTGAATGGGAATGCCAATTGCCAATCAAGATCGCGATAAAATGCGAGAGGAGTGGTTGATGTAGATGAATGGACATTCATTAGCTGTGGGTAGCTTCATGTACCAATTGGGATAGAAATGTTAGTAAAGATAGAAGAATGAAAGAATGAGATGATCATGCAAATGGTGATGACTACTTGCCGTGGAGTTGGGATTTTCAAAAGGCGGATTTCCTTATGTTTGATAATACACGCAGTACGATGCATCAAGGTATCGAGAACCAGGATGGCATTGTACCTAGTGTGATGGACTTTGACTCGACAAATCAGATAGGAGTATTCTTGTTCACACCTGACATACGGAACCCTGTCTAGAAAATAGTTCAGATATTTCAAATATCTCAGACCAAAACATAGGAAGGCGAGCCTTTCTATGTGGTCAACAAGAAACTTAAAACACCCTTGCTATAGACTAAACAAAAGCACGCATGACCAAGGTTATATTACAAAGATATCCAACAAGCACAGCAGACAAAAGATAATGATCGTTGCCCCATTCCTATCTCTCTAAATCCTTCATTCAGACATCATCGAGAGGTCCTTGGAATGAGCACAATGAGATAAATCAAACAAGATAAAGTAAGTGAGCAAACAAACTAATGTTCTTCGTACCGTTAGCCAAGAGAAATGATGTTTCGAAAGATGAGAGCTGAAACTTATTGCCAAAAGATAATGTCCATTGTCAGAATGGATCCTAGGACATGTTAATGACACATCGTTTCATTTACCCAAAGTGGTTGGTTTGATAAAAGTGCCCATTGTCGAAATGGATCCTAGGACATTCTTTTATCAAACGATGATGAAATTGATTTATGATTTATATTCCATTGATAAGAAAAGAGTTGACCAACTTGCTTGCTGACTGACCTATACTTGAGATTTTCACAGTTTAGGTTTTCACATTTGACTGCTAGACTTGTTTCCAACTGTTTTACCAAAGGTTGAGGGTGATGACAATTTATTATGGATGATTGATTATTAAGTGTAGCGAGAGATGAAATGAGATAGATATTTGGATGTTTTGAGTTTTGCCATGTTTTGAGAACATTTTTTAGTATTTTTGAGAGATTTTCAAAATGTTTGATTTTCAATTTACCAATGTTTGAGATTTTGAGATTTTTGACCAAGAGACTAACCTAAAGGGCTATCCTAGGAGACCCCTGCGAGAGGCACGATCCTGAGATTAGCCTTGCCCTCGATTATACCTTGAGAGACCACGTGGATTAAAACAACTTCGGCCAGATTTACAAATGAAGATATACATGATGAAATGCTTCGGAGTTTTATTATAATGAGACTCGGACTGACTGTCTCGGGGATGATCAAAGATCAACCTTGCCTACGTTCAAGCTTCGGGGGTAGTAGTTCAACAAAGCGACCTTGTTTTTGGCTTTTTGAATGACTTTTTGACCTGTTTTGGATTTTTGATATGTTTTGAATGTTTTTGGATTTTCTAATTTTTGATGTTTTTGGATTTTTTGATTTGAGGATTTTAAGATCATACCGCAGTCTAATCGATGAGAATGTGACCCGGTGTAGGCGATAGACTACTCCGATATAGGCAGGACAAACTGACCTTTTAAGTGGGCCGAGTAGCTCTACGAGGAATCATGACACAAATGCAAGACCAAGCTATGGTGCAGATGCAGATGGAAGGGTGAAATGCGATGATATGCAATGAGTGAGTGAATGATGCAAAGCAAGTCACGGAGACCAAGATGGATGGAGAGTGCTTATTTACACAAGGTGCCTGTTTGCCAGGTTTTCACCAAGGTACTTGCCCAAAGTGCCACTGAAGTGGTTTTCACTAGAGGACGATTTTTCTCTTTACTGTTTTCTTGATTTTTATTTTTTTTTGTTGTCACCAAGACGCCTGTTTTCCAAGTTTTTGCCGAAGTAACCATTTTTTCAGGACTTTTTATGATTTTTTGGATTTTTTGGTTCTATACCTTGAAATATTTAGGCATAAAACTTTTTGAGATGGGAGCTATTCATTGGCTCCTATAGGGATTCCCCTTCAGGTGTTGATAACTGATATGCCCCTAATTTGTAGCTTGTTGTGATGACAAAGGGTCCCAGCCAGTTGGGTTCAAACTTGCCCTTGCCATTTGGCTTCAAGACATTCTTCTGATTCTCTTTTGTAATTCTCAACCTAGAAAGTTACGCCGATTTTCTTGTTGTAAGCTCGAACGAAGTCTATTGATACACTTCGCGAGATGGTTTAAAGCATCCATACATCCTTTCGTCCATGAGTTCGAAGCAGTGATCTTAGGCTTCAGGCCTCTTCATCCAGGTGATGAGGTTTTGCAATACTCGAGGGATGGTAGCTTCGATCTCAATAGGAAGAGATGGCCTGCTGATCCAAATGAGCCAAGGAAAATGGTGTGGCACCCGATTAGATTGTCGCGGATCTTTGATTCGGTAAAGGCCAAAGGGTAGGATTAAGGCAAATGCAGTCGCGAGGCACGCATCGTTATTTTCTTAAGGATTTTGAGGATGGTTTTATTTGTAGCTTCTGCTTGGCCATTGCCTTGGGGATAGTATGGGGTGGAAAAGCGATGTTGGATTTTGAATTTATCACATAGGTCACGGACTTCCTAATTTTTGAATGGTGTCCCATTATCTGAGATGATGGCTTGTGGAACACCATAGCGGCATATGAGATAATTCAGGATGAACTTTGAGATCTGCTTTCCTGTTATGTAGGTCATAAGTATGGCTTCAACCCACTTGGTGAAGTACTCAGTTGCGGTTATAATGAATTTGTGGCCGTTGGATGAGGTGGGTGTGATTTTCCCAATGAGATCGAGTCCCCACTGTGAAAAGGGCCATGGTGTGATGATTGGATGAAGCTCTTGAGCTGAAGCATGGATGAGGTCCCCGTGTTGCTGACACTGTAGACACTTCTTGACATATTCATGTGCCTCTCTGTCCATGGTAGGCCAGTAATATCCACTCCTCAGCAATTTCTTAGACAAGGTCATGCCACTCGAATGAGAACCACAGATGCCGTTGTGCACCTCAGTTAAGGCAGTCGAAGCCTCCTCAGGGTTAAGACATCTTAGTAAGGTTCCTTCTATGCTTCTGCGATATAGGGTTTCTCCTAAAATGACAAAACGAGATGCTTTCTTGATAAAGGTTCGTCTAAGGCTTGAACGCAAATCGGCGGGAATGATACCTATCCTAAGGTATGTGTAAATGTCTTGGTACCACTGATCATTTGGACCAACGATTTCACCCACAAATTCTGACTCTGGTACCTTGAATGCTGGTACGAGAAGCTGCTCTACCAAGAAGTCGTATTTCGGAACATTTTGAGGGATCTCTAAGAGTGATCCAATAGTTGCCATTGCGTCTGCTGCTCTGTTGTTGGTTCTTGGTACTTGCTCAAATGTGATGTCAACAAAATATTCCTTGAGATTTTCCACCAGCCTTTTGTATGGAGTTAGCTTATCATCCTTTGTTTGGTACTCATTGTTCACTTGATTTATGATAAGTTGTGAATCTCCATATACCTTCAATGTCATAATGTTCCATTGTACTACTATCCTGAGACCTATAGTTAAAGCCTCATATTCTGCAATGTTGTTTGTACAAGGGAATGCTAGTTTGTATGATCTTGGTATACAATCCCCTTGTGGAGTGATGAAGAAGATACCAGCTCCTGACCCATGTTTTGTGTAGGATCCATCAAAGTATAGTTTCCAATGAGTAGCTATGTCAATGTTGAAAATGGATTCATCTGGAAATTCTGAAACAAGTGGGTTCTCCGCATAGATATGTGCGTCTGCCAGTTGGTCTGCAATGACCTGTCCCTTGATTGCCTTGCGCTCCACATACTCAATGTCATATTCTGATAATATCATTACCCACTTAGCCATTCTTCCTGTAAGCATTGCCTTTGAAAGAAGATACTTTAAGGGATCAATTTTAGCTATGAGTTTGATCTTGTGTGCCAACATGTAGTGTCTGAATTTTGGGATGCAAACACCACTGCTAGGCAAGCTTTTTCAATGAATGTATAGTTTAACTCATGGCCCACCATTGTACGGCTGATGTAGTATATGGCTCTTTCTATTCCATTTTCATAATGTTGTGCTAGGAGAGCACCAAGGGCTGCTGCAGTTGCTGAGATATAAAGGATCAATGGTTTGTTCTGAATTGGAGGCCTTAGTACTGGAGGTGTTAACAGATATTCCTTGATTTTGTTGAAGGCTTGTTCACATTTGTCATCCCATTTGTACGTTACCCCCTTGTGGAGTAAGTGAGAGTAAGGGATTTGTTTGTCTGCTAATTGTGCTATGAACCTGCGAATTGACTGAAGCCTGCCTTGGAGACCTCTCAGTTGTTTCAATGTCCTAGGAGCTTCCATTTCAAGTATTGCTTTCACCTTTGCCGGATCAATCTCAATGCCTCTCATTGACACTATGTAGCCCAACAACTTTCCTGATTGTACGCCAAAGACACACTTCTTGGGATTCAAACGAACCTTGTATTCTTCTAGTCTGTCAAAGATAGCACTCAAGACTGATATATGATCCTTCCTCTTTTTGGATTTTCCCAAGATGTCATTGACATAGTCCTCAACTATTTTGTGGATCATGTCATGGAATATTAGTGTCATGGCCCTTTGGTATGTGGCCCCGGCATTCTTTAAGCCGAATGGCATTACGTTCCAGCAGTATGTGCCCCAAGGACAAGTGAAAGATGTTTTATGTTGGTCTTCCTCTGCAATTCTTATCTGATTATAGCCTGAAAATCCATCCATCAAGGAAAGCATCTCATGCCCCGCGGTCATGTCTACAATCATATCAATGTTAGGCAACAGAAAATCATCTTTTGGGCAAGCCTTGTTCAAGTCCCTAAAATCTGTACAGATTCTTATGCCCCCAGTTGGTTTTGAAACCGGTACTAGATTGGAGACCCACTCAGGGTAGGCAATCGTTCGTATGAATCCCACATCTAGTAGTTTCTGGAGTTCCATCTTGACTAATAGAGCAATCTGTGGGTGCATCTTTCTCAACTTCTGTTTTATAGGTTTAGCTTCAGGATAAACTGCTAAGTGATGAACCACTACCTCTGGATCCAATCCTGGCATATCAGCATAGGTCCATGCAAAGTTTATCTTCCTCTCCTTTAAGAAGGTAGCCAACTCCTCTTGTTCTTTGCATAATAATGACTCAGCGTAGAATGTAATATGAGGAGTTTCTTGTGTTCCCAGATTAATGGGGTTGCACTTTTCTGCTAGCATAGCTGACTTTTCTTGGTGTATAGCTGTAAGAGGAAGATTGAATCCCCCATCCTCAGGTGCCTCAGAGAGGTTTTCACCATTGGATGCGTGCTTTCTTTTTACTTTTTCAGAGTCAGAGAGTGCCACAAGGTGGTTTTCACTCAAGGACTTGGAGATTATTCTCAATTTTTTATTTTTGCGACTGAGGGATTCAATCGTTTCTCCATAGTATGCATGTGTATCTAGCTCTATGATAAAACCTGCCTTGTGATCCCCACATGGAATGCCATCCCTAATCCCATGAATTCTGAGAGCGCCTCATCATTTTCAAACATGTCAAGAATTGGTGGTCCTCGTTGGTCGTAATCAATCAGTTGGGGATAGACTAATCGGATTTCATTGCTTTGGTTTTCAGACTCATAAGATAAGGTGCTAATCATAAGGACATTAGTATCCTCAAACAGTAAAGGTAATCCTATTTCTGGTGACTCAGTTAAATCAGTGGGCATTCCTAAAGTCATGGAGGATTTTGGAGTAGCTACGGATTCCTGAGGAGGCGTTCGGTTCCATCTATCATGGGCACCTCGACCAAGTATAGTTACCTTAGGAGTAGGATGACCAATGCCAAGATTTTTTATTTGCTTCTCAGGTATAATGGGTATTACACGCCCGTTATTATCTTGGCCTAACCCTTGGTTCCGGTTATAGCCCATCGAGAGCATTATCTTCATACCTTTGTTTCGTTTGTCCATAGGCAATTCAACTGCTGGTATATCATCTTGATAGAGAAGATGAGATAAGTCCCCTTCTAATGTTTCCTGACCAAGATCTCCTGCACTTGTGAAGGTAGGGTTTCGTTCATAGGAGCCTTGAGATGTTGAAGCTTCTTGTGATTGTGGTCATCCTCTTGATCTAGGAGATTGTGGTAGCTCTCCTACTACAAAAGCATTCTTAGGCATTGAATAGTTTCCACAACCATCATCTTGTATTATGACTTTGATATCAGAAAAGGCGGGGATGGCGGGGGTGGAGGGTGTCTCTGTCGCAGAAGTGAGAGTGGCGGGATCCACATAAGGTGTTGATGGGCCTTCATCATTCTTGGGTACTTGCGGGATCTTGTAGTATTTTGCCTCTAGATTTTTGCGGTAGGCAAATGGCTCAGGATCTCCATGGATAGTAACCTCTTGACCTTCATGTGTGAATTTCACACATTGATGAAAGGTTGAAGCTACAGCTTGCATTGCATGTATCCATGGTCGCCCTAGGAGAATGTTGTATGGTAAATCGAGGTCCAAGACCTGACAGTTGGTTTGCATGATGGCGGGTCCAACCTGAACAGGAAGCTGAATGGTGCCTTGGGATACCCTTTCCTGGTCATCGTATGCTCTTATTGTGATGCCTTTTCCTTTGTCAATTGAATCCTCTGAAATGTTCAAATTCTTTAGAAGCTTTAAGGAACAAATATTTAAGCCTGCACCTCCATCCACCAAGACTCTCTTGACTTTATTTTTATTTACGTACACCTCCAGATGAAGTGCACGGTTGTGAGATGGTTGTGTGGGGAAGTCTTGTTCAGAGAATGTAAGAATGTTAGGTGTGGTGATACTTGCGACCATAGCTTGGAATTGTTCTATATCTAGATCTGCGGGGACAGTAGATGACGCCAAAGCTTCTTCTAGAATCTTTTTGTGTGCAGATGAGATTTTGAGTAACTCCATGATGGAGATATGTGCAGGGGTTCTTTTCAATTGATCCAAGACATTATAGCCACTAGGGTTAGACCTTAGATTGGATGTGGAATTTCTGCTTGGTTGGGATGGTGCTGCAATGGTAACCTTTCCACCTCTTGTGGTGACTCCACAATCGGCTTGGGCCCCTTTGATGGTGATGACTCCACAAAACTCGTCTAAACAAGCAACAACACCCTCGTATGTGTGGTTGACATTTTTATAAGCCCCTTTTCCTTTGTCTTGATCTTTGTTTCCTTTGTTGCCATGATTCGGCATCGGATTCGTGTAAATCTTGAGATCTTTGTTTCCTGATGGTGCTTCCACATCTATGATTTTGTCATCTATGAGGTCTTGAATTAGATTTTTGAGCCTCATGCAGTTGTTTGTCGTGTGTCCCTTGAGTTTGTGGAAGTCGCAAAGATAATTCTCATTATACCATGATGGCTTGACCGATGGTTCTTGATAATTATTATGTGTAGGGACCGTTATCAATTTTTCATCTACCAATCTTTTCATGATTGCTTCAGCAGGTTCCCCAAGGAGTGTGTATTTTCATTTGGGGAAGAACTTGTTTCGCTGTGGTCCTCCCTGATTATCAATGTTGTTTGTGTTTTGGTTATGGGATGGTTGGACCATAGTATTGACTTGTCGATTGCTTTGATTGGTATTTTGGTGTTGTTGTTGTTGGGATGGTGGATTGTTCTTCCGTGGGGCACTAATGACAACTTTGGCGTCAACATCACCATCATTGGTTACATTACGATTCTTTGCCCATGTTCGTGGTTTGTCATGATAATTGGATGATGAGCGGCCTTCTTGATATGATGAAGTTTCTCCCTGCGGGGCAAGGGCTTGTTCGATATTGAGCGCCCTAGGTATCAATTGGTCGTAAGTGGTGATGTTTTGCATTTTGAGGTGGAAGGCCAAGAGCCCATCAAGATTCGCAATGATAGTTCCCACTTGTTGTTCTTCAGGCATGGACCACTTGCTTTGATTAGCTTTGGATCGCCATCGTTGTAAGAAAGCACCGAATGATTCATTTTTCCCTTGTTTGAGAGATGATAATTCTTGTAAGCTAACCTCCATGGGAGTGTTGAAGGAATAATTATGTATGAAGGCATCTATGATTTCTTGGAATTTTTTGATTCTAGAAAGTTGAGAAAACCAATCAATAGCGTTTCCAGCCAAGCTTCTTGGGAATAATCTCATCAAGTACGTTTCGTCGTGAGCCACCTCCATGCAATGTACTTGAAATTCCTTGATGTGATCTTCAGGGTTACCCGTTCCGCGATATTTGTCAAATTTAGGGATCTCAAACCCTTTTGGGAATGGTTTCATTTCTACGCTCCTATCAAATGGCTAAGGGCATAGGTTTTTTTGTGGTTTTGGTGTCTTTCCTGATTGAAGGTCAAGCACTTGTTGTGACAGAAATTTTATTTGTGCGGTGACATCCAATTGTGGATCAGGAGGTGGAATGAAGGTGTTCTAGGGGGGTGGAGTGGGTGTTTGAATGGGTGGAATGTTTGTTTGTTGTGCCATGTATGCTTTCAACAACGCTTGTTGTTGATCTTGTTGTTGTTGCGCTAATAGAGCTTGTTGTTGTGCTTGATGTTGTTGGTCCAACAATGCTTGTTGTTGGTCAGCTAGGGCTTGTTGGGCTGCTTCTTGTTGCTCTTGGTATTGCTCTAACGCTTTCTGATATGCGAGTTGTTGGGCTGCTTGTTGTTGTGCAAAGTACTGTGCTTGTGCTTGCACTCGTGCTTGGGCATCTTGGGCATCTTTTGCAGCTTGTGCAGCTTGAGCAGCTTGTGTGGCTTGTGCAGCTTGTGCAGCTTGAGCAGCTTGAGCAGCTTGTGCAGCTTGTGCGGCTTGTGCAACTTGTGCAGCTTGAGCAGCTTGAGCGGCTTGTGCGGCTTGTGCAGCTCGTTGTTGTTGTTGCAACAAAGCTTGGGCTTGTGCTGCTTGTTGTGCTTGTTGTTGCAGCAATGTTTGAGCTTGATTTTGCCGTAAAGCTTGAGAAGCGTGTGTGGCTATAGGTGCTTGCTGAATTGTTTGATATTGTTGGAGCAATTGTTGGTATGCTTTGAATGCAGCATTGTAATGGCTTACTTGGCTTGGTCGCAATGGTGGTGGTGGTGGGATCGGAATTGTGTTGGAAGTTTGAGATGCGCTTAGAGCAATGGTGGTGGTGTGAGGTTGCGATGTAAGGGGTGTGATGGGGGTAGTGGAAGTTTGAGGTATAGTGGATGTAGTGGTTGGAGTGAATGTGGTGATAGGTGCATTTGGGATGGGTGAAGTGATAGGAATGGTGGGACTAGGTAAAGTGGTAGGAATGGTAGAGATGAGCGAAATAGTGGGTCTTTGAGAGACCGTATTTTGATTAGCTATCATGCGTTGGTTTGATGTGGATGGTGTGTTTGAAAGATGTGATGTACCCCCTTGGTTGGATGAATTGATTTGGATGGGGCGATTTATGTTAGGGAAAGGTGGAAATTTAGGTAAAGGGGAGATCCCTAAACCAAAATATGGTGTTGACGTGGTGGGAGGTGTGAATGATTTGAAGGGTGGAAAATTTTCTTGTGCAAATGAAGAGACAAACCCGTAGGGTCTCTCTATTTCGGATGAGCTTGCTTGTACCAAAGGTCTAGACACTTGCGTGTCAAGAGAAAATGATGAGGTGGTATGGTAAGGAACCTCAGATGTATCGATAAATCCAAGTGGGTTGTAAAGTGGATTTTGATGCATGTTGAAGAGGGTATCATCCTCATTGATAGTAGGTTCTATGGTGGTAATGGAAGTGGTTGATTGTGGAAGGGTGTTTTGGTCATTTGGTACAAGAAGCTCATCCTCAATAGTGTTGAGAATTGATGGATTTATTTTAGCCATTGCGCGAAGAAACTTTTGTAGTTTTGGTTGTTTGGGCATCTCAAGAACTTCTTCCTCACTTAATTCTGTTGGTGTGATGTCTTCCACCAAGACCTCTTTTTGTGGATCGTGTGTAGTGATAGTGAGGTCTGGAAGTGGTGTGTTTTGGATTTCTGGAATGTTTTGGCTTAGATCACTTGTGGTTGATGTTTCTTGATTTAACTCCATGTTCCTCTTGTGTTGTGATCTTGTTTGAACCATAAAAGAGCAAACTAGGATGTGTAAAAGATCAAAGATGTGAAGATGAAAGGTGTATGATATATGGATGAGAATGGAAGTTTTGAATTTGTATTGAAAATCTTGATGTGATGCTAGGTACTTTGGGTTTGCTTTGATTGATGTTTGTTTGATGTTTAGACTTTGAATTCTGTCTTTTGAATGTTGATGTTTGAGCAAGAGATATCCCCAAGATGTTTGGATGATGATCTAAAAAGATAACTAATGCTCATAAAGGATAATTTGATTTAGGAGTGAGAATAGGATGTGTCTACTCACAAGCTAACCAAAAGATAATCCAAATTAGTGATGGGAGAAGGATGCATCTATCCACCATTAATTTGAACAAAGTGATAATTCAACTAAGCATGTGCAAAAGGATTCATTCACACACAATTGAGTTGAACAAGTTTGATGTTTGATGTTTGAAGAATTCAAAGTCTCATGTTTGAAAGGTTTTGATGTCTACCAAAGGAGCCTAGCATAGTTGTTTCAAGATTTTCTCAAAATGTTGGTGAGATGTTTATGGTTGATGATGTTTTTGATGGATGAATGTTTGTTTTGATCTTAGAATGACCCTAGTTTAGACTTTTGCTTAACAAGACCAAGGTATTGAAGAACGTGTTATGCCCTAAGCAAGGTATCCAATCCCTTGAAACAATCTTTGATTTTGTGTGTAGTAAAATGAATATAAAGTGGGGTTGTCTCTTGAAGCATGTCGATAGAAATTAGCCAACAACTTTTCTCTAAAATCATATAACCTTTTGAGTCTTTGTTGATGTTGTTTTGGGCTAAGTTTCCTTTTCTTGGGTTTTTGTATCTTGATCTTGTGAGAAATCATTGAAAAGACATGTGTGGGGCTCAATTGCTTATCTTTGCTTTTAATGACTTCTTTTTACCAAATACACTTTCTTGATTATGTTTCAAACTAAAGATGTCCTATGTCAAAATTCCTTTTCTTCCCACAAAGTGTTGTGTGGGAGTTCCAAGAAATTGAGGCAAAGGGATTTCCTAGGTTAACCCTAGTTAGAGCAAATGGCGATATAAGTTCAAGTGTTGAGAAACCTCTAAGGACATAATCCCAAGGGAAGGCAACAACACTTAAATTTGTCAAAAGGTATTTGCTCTATCAAAAGGGGTTTGAAATTTGCATGATCATGTTTAAGTGTTTGTTTTTCCAATGTTTACGAACAAGCATGTGTTTTTGTAACCCAAAAGCATGTACAATCCTATGGATGTGTAAGACAATATTTGTTGGATTCCCACTTGGACAAGTCCAGCTACGCTTATCTCTAGTGGATGGTTAGATGCTTGACCCCAGCTGGCTCCCCTCCACGGCTCATTAACGTCAATCGGGGCAGCCAAACATCAACACCCATGAAACTCCCATGGCATGCTTTCCATCTCTACTAGAAGACCGTAAGAGTGTGGGGTGGCTTCAGAACGACCGTTCTTGCACCAACAAATAGATTAAGGATTTTTGCAAATTCTAGCACATGGGTTCTAGTAAGGACTTTCCGTTCGTGGAGATTGACCCATACGACAAGAGTCCCCTTTCGGATCCATCTTATCGGAGCCAACCGCGTGATTATGGTGTTTAACCAAAACCCTCATTTATATCCC
>VDFB02012680.1:0-61624 GCA_007258455.2 Sequoia sempervirens
AAATGGAGCTTCTACCATCATAGATCTCAAAATCAATGCACTTGATCCATTTAACTCACCCAAGAACCTTTGACATGCATCACATATTCTAACTAGTTTCTGTATATCAACAAATAGACTTGACCAACAATATCTAGCTTTGAGAATTCTATGAGTTGTAGTATTTGCTACGAAACGACCACCACATATACAATTATGCATCTCTAATGACACTTTGTGATTCTCCTCTTCTTTTAAGCATCTCGAGAGAACTCCATTATTAATCCTCCACATTAGATTCCTCCAATTATTACATATCTTAAAGCATGTAATTCCAGTTTCCTTTTCTAGTTTTCATTCATCTCAATAGGACAATTCATATAAATTGAGTAATAAACAATATCTTTATACCAAATAATTTTTTCTAGATCACACCTTTTTTACCCACCTCTACCTCCACTTGATTTATTTCTATAGAATTTTGGTTTGATGCTACTATTAACTTTGTCAATTTTTGTCCTTTCACCAACTTTTTGATCTACACTTCAGTATTAGATTCCTAGATTTTGTCAATCCATCTACACCTTTTTCCTATTACTTCCTACTGTATAAAAGTATCCCTAATAGTTGTGTGTGGTACATAAATAATTATTTTATCATCCACCAAGTATGGTCTAAAATCCTTCATAGTCTTCAATACAACATAAGCCTATTTCTCTATAATATCATATATTAATAATTCACATGTTGAAGAAACTTGCTAAAAAATGAAATAGGTTTAATGTATATAGCTAGATCATTTTGCAATAATACAAATACAATTGTATGATATGTGTGAAGTAAAAAAGTTATCCTAGATACTGTAGACACGCAAAACATACCGATTGACATTGTGCACCTGATCCTGACTACTAACATCATTTCATCCTGAATCATCCCTCGGTCTAACCATTTAATCAAATCTCCTTATCTGATTAAATTCATCAATATTCTCCCTTAATTAAATAAACCAGTTATTCAATTAAGTCTCTCTCTTTTGTTAATTAAATCAATCCATCTGATCTAATTATCCCTATTTAATTAAATAATTATTTGATTAAATCTCTAAAGTCTATCTATATTAAATTAAATAAATTAAAACCTTATTTGAATTTGATCTAACACCATCTCTTTTAATTAAATAAATCAAAATCCTTATTTAATTATTCTCTTATCATATTCCTCTCTTATTTGATTTAAATAAATCCATAAATTTGAGTCAAATAGGTCACATCATCTAATATCTCATTAAATTAATTAACCCTTGATTAATTTAATCTCTTGTGATGTCCCATCCTATAGATTTTGCAAGTTGCACATGAAAATAGATTTAATTCATTTATTAAATCTCTATTTTCCTCACAAGGCATCTTTTGGAATATTCTCCAAGTTTGAATTCAAAAATTCCAGTGGACATGTACATCCAACAAGGCAATACTCCATCTTACATGTCTTTGCCTTGAGCCAAGTGGCATTTATTGCATTTTCCCTTCCCTCTTGCAAGTCATTTCAACAAATTTGAAATTCAAAAATATGCATTTATTGGCACAATCCTCAAAACTTGCACATCCTCCATCCACTCATAGATTGACAAGTGGCATCTTGCCATTGGATGAATGTTAGTCCCACGTTGCTCAAATTTGAACATTCATCCATCTTGGCATTATATAAATAAAGAGCTCATATCCTCATTTGATCATCCACAAATTATGCAAAGTTATTATGCTAAAATATTTAGCCATTTCCATCAAATATCATTGAATCATAGCTAGGTTATGCAGGTTTTTAGCTTGGAAGCATTCATCCTTCATCAACAAAGTGGATCAATCTTGCATCATAGGAATTTGGAAAGGGCCAATTTTCACATCAAATTGGCACCAATTCCCCCATGGGATCATGAGTTTGCAAATTTAAATTAGGATTCAATCTATTTTGTCATTTTCATTGTGTTCTTCATCGTTTATTTTCCTAATTTGAGTTTTGTAAATGGATTTCATGGGGAATCCTTGTTCTTGCTTGCAATCTCTAACTTAATGTGTTTGTTCTCATTGTTTTGCAGGTATTTGGATTGGGGTTCTCACAGATACAACTAGTAGATTAACTAGGATTAACTCTTTTTATTTGACTCAACATTCAAACACAAACCAACTAGGTTTTAATGATTGGCTAGGTTCCTTAAAGGAGAGCCAATATGTTAGAGTTTGGTTCTTTTCAGCTGCAAAGAAGATAAATTTGATGTGTATTTTAATTAGCCTATTTGACATAAACCCTAGATCTAAAAATGTAATTTATTGCACATACAAAAATGGAATCTAACGAAACATGCACAAATGTGGGTGAAACAAAGAAAAGTAGGGTGGTGTGGTTTAATGGATTGAAAGCAAAAGGGGGTTCACCAAAATGATAGTAGATAGACCTATTCTCCTTTATTTCATTAGGAAATGAGATCAACACAATCAAAGGACTATCAACCAAAAGGTGAGTCAAGTCAAAGTGTGAATCTATTGATTTCCTTTTTTTGCAAGGACGGGGGTTCTAATTAAATGAAACTTTGGGGAGAAAAATGAAAATTAGCAAAATAACTCCAAAATGAAATCTATAAAGTGCATCTAATAGATTAAGCTCAATTTTGATGGAACCAAAAATCAAAATGCAAATTTGAGAAAGGGAAAATGATGTGTACAGTCACCAAAAGTGCTTTTTCAAAGCTAACTAAGGACTCATTTGCCCTATGGCGGATGGGTCTTGGCTAGGGCTCTGTAAAAATGGTTTTTGGGTTCTCTTGTTTTGTGTGTGTACTCCCAAATCCCCAATTTTCATAATTGGACAACTGGAAATAAATCTTGTAGGTGAGTTTCCATGAAATTACAAGAATAATGACAACAAGTGCAACTTTGACAACTTTGCAAAATAATTTCTTCAAGAGATCTTCCACCTAAAATCTAGAAACACAATACAAGAGGGAAAAATTTTGTGTTGTTGGTGAATGGGGGTTTGCCTTAGTCAAACCCTATTTTGGTAATTAAACCTTGTAATAAAACAATGAAACATGGAGGAATGATGAATGAACAAAGCAATTTCACAACTCACTAAACCTTTGAATACACCTTGGAATGTAGATTTGCAACTAGCATGAAATGACTTCACTAGATGTGGATCTTGATCTTGGAACTTGATTTGAAACAATGCCTTTGGATGCTTGAATAGATCTTGAACACTACATCAACATATTAGCTCAAACAACATGCAAGATGCAAGAATACTTTGACATGATAATAGGATCTTGATTGCTGCGATAATTCTTCAACAAATCTGCTCTTGAATGCCTTGAAATTCTCTTGAATTTCTCTTGAAAGTGCTGTAATAACGCTCTCATGAAGTCACCTAAAATTCTTAGGTGAAACATAGTGAAATGGCCTATATTTATACATATGTTAACATTAATTCCTAAAATTCAAATAACACAAGCCGGCATGTGAATATGAATTTGAAATCATTAAAATACTGCCAAAAACATAATTTAAATTAGGGTCGTAGGTCTAAGTGAGGACACATTCACCCATGGGCGAATGGGTCCTAGGTCACTTACCTAGGACACACATTGCTCAATGATAAATGTTATGTTATGGTATTAATGAATGTCGGGTTTTCCCCTTCATAAATTGCAATTAATTAGGCTTGGATTTGAATTAAAGGGGCCAATCAAGGCAAATTAACCTCAATTAATTAATAAAGCCTTAGATGAGTGTGAAAGTGTAAAGGTACACTTTACTTGCATTAATTATTTTTTTTAATTGATCTAAGGAATGCCAAAGATGAGAGCTAATGATCTATTTCTATGCTCATTTATTCTCATCATTTCCATCAAAGCAACCTTAAATTTTATTTGATTCAACATTTGAGCCATATCTACTAGAATATACTTAGGTAAAGGAACATATATTATTGCATTAACTTTTGATAGAAGAAGACTATAATAAAAAAATGTCTTTTTTACCATATTCCCTTCCATCTACTACATCTAGGATAGTTTGAACTTTCTTTCTTCTTTATTGATCTTGTTTATTTGCATTCTTGACCAACTACCCACCACTTTTTCTTTCATTTAACTTTTATTTTTTTATAGCAATCTAGACCTTTGGCTCTAACTACTTATCTTTGATGAAAACACCACTAGTCTTTCTAACTCAATATTTTATTTTTGATAAGACTTAATTCTCACATTATAATGGATTTTGGATTTAATAAAGGCTAATGTAGTTATCCTTTTAATTTCCTCTTTAGAAGGATTTCTCGATTTAATTTTATTCATAGTTGAATTGGCATTATATACGTGAGAATCTTATTTTCTACTAAGAAAATGTGCTTATGTTAAGGATTTAGACTATACCTCTTATCTTCAATATCTATTTCAACTCCGTAGTCATTTTATGAAGAGTAATCATCACTGTTACAATCTCTTCTTGAAAATAACGTAGTTACTTCTTGATGATCCTGACTTTGTAACAGTTCATTACCAATGGACTCATATCCCTCATATTTCATTATTACTATTCATAACTTCTAAATCTATAGAGAATTGATATGGATAATGAGGTATCTAACAAGAAAGGAACAATGGAGAAAATTATACATTATTAACTCTAGCCTTCTTTAAAGGATTTGGGATTTCTCTATTCACTAGTCCTCTGGGGTTTGGAACAACTAACCTTCCATTATTCCATGTAGTATTGTGGGTATTTTTTTATAATATGAGAATCCTTTATTGTCTTGGTTGCTTTGGTATTTCATCATTCATGTCCTCATTTTTTTTGTGCCTTGTAACTCAATTCTTTAAGAGCATGTATTATTTGATCCAAATTTTCTTCTTTTACTAGCTATTTTTGTTGGAAGCTTGTTGGTGTTGTCATTGATGCCAACCCCTAGCATTGGATTTATTGGAAGCTTGGATTTATCAATGTCAACACAATGTTTCTAGTGTTGTCATTGCTATCAACTTTTAGTATAGTTGTGGGGATTGTTGGAGCTTGCTTGTGCTGATGAGATTGTTGGTAGTATGGATGTGTTGTGGTTAATAAGAAGTATTTAAAGTTTTGTAGATGTGTTGAAGAGTTGTTATTAGTGTTGTATTCGTAGTTGGATCACTTGGTTTCGAAGTGCTTTTGAGAAAATTTGAATAAAATATAGATTATAGTGTGATAGAGTGATAGAGTGGTGTTTTGTAATCTGTTTCGTATTTCTTCAATATTGAAGTTATGATTGTGTGGTTTGGATATGTTGATCAGAGGTGTACACAGGTGTTATATCCAAAGTTGTAGGTTTTGGATCGTACAATAATAATATTTTTGTTCACTAGTGTGTTTGTTTGTGAAGAAGGTTGTCTAGGAGAAATGAGATTGCTTTGCATTTCTTCACATTGAGGTTTCTTGTCTTTCAGATTTGGGGACATGCTTATAATATTTGTATCTACTTTCCCTTGAGGTTTCAAGTGCTAAGGTGTTCCGTGAAGTTGGTTAATGAGTTGGATGTCTGTGCCAATGTGTTTTGTTCCACATAATGAGGGTGTTATTAGTTTCAGGTGGTTGTGACAAAGTTGTTGAATATTCTAAGATGTTGTATGGATAGTGTGGAGTGTTGCTATGTGTTTTGCATGACTTGAAGAAGAGTGTATGTGGTCGCTTGTAGTGTTAGTTAAGGTTTGTCCGACTAGTGTGCTAGCGCAATTTGTGGAGGTACCTTGTGGATTGTGAATGTGTTGAGTAGCATGGTGATTTATATTTGGGTCCTAGTTAACCTTTGGTGTGGTTGTCCTTCACTTCTTTCCACCATGGAAGTGTTTGGTGTTGACCTATTTTGTAATTGCATGTTTGAGGTGCATAGTTAACCTTGGAGAAAGTTTTTGTTATCACGCGGGACCCTCAACCCCTCCCTTCAGACTTGTGTGGTCTCTGGCTAACCTCTCCGATGGCGCCCTCATTGACAGTTCAAGATTTTGGTGTAGTGGCAGCTGGTCTGTGTTAACAAACTGGCGACTCTACTGGGGAGGGGTTCGATTCCCGCCGGTGCTCCTTACTCGCCTTGTGGTCATTTGTGTCCAATACGGACCTCTCGGCTCGGGGGGGCTAAGTTGTTATCATGTGGGACCCTCAACCCCTCCCTTCGGACCCATGTGGTCTCTGGCTAACCTCTCCGGTGGCGCCCTCACTAATAGTTCAAGATTTTGGTGTAGTGGTAGCCAGTATGTGTTAACAAACTGGCGACTCTGCTGGGGAGGGGTTTGATTCCCGCCGGTGCTCCTTACTCGCCTTGTGGTCGCCTCAGGTCCAATACCTTGGCTTGGGGGCTAAGCCAAGTATCACGTGCTGGGACCCCTAACCCCTCCCTTTGACCCGTAGGGTCTCCTCAAGCACCTTCTCCTCTACTGCAATAGTTTGAGCTTTGGGTGGTAGTGGCAGCCCATCTATGTTAACAACCTGGTGACTCACTGGGAGGGGGTTCCTTCCACTCCACCGGTAATTCTTTCTTACTAGCCTTTGTAATGCTTTGCATCCAATATGGACCTCTGGACTCTCCTGAGGGGCTAAGCTATTATCACGCAGGACCCTCAACCCCTCCCTTCGGACCCACGTGGTCTCTATCTAACCTCTTCAATGGCACCCTCACTGACAGTTCGAGCTTTTGGTGTAGTGGTACTAACTGGTGGCACAGCTTTCTAACGTTGAGGATGGTATAAATTCAAGATAGAGTGTTGGAGAATGGTGTGTGTGGGTGTGGTGTGTTGTTGTACAAAATGTAATCAAGTGTTGTGATGTGAGTGTGAGCTTTGACGACTAAGGCTATCAAAAGCAATGAGTAGAAGGTGTCCATCTAGTGTACCTTGAAGCCACCGGCTGTACCGAACTAAATTTCAGGATGGTTCATGAAGCTGTTGTGGGTGGACTGTTGGCTCTAAGATGGATTCTCTTTGTACCCTTTCTTTCTTTCTTCTTCTTAACTGATAGGTTTTAAATAGTAGTAAACCCTTCTTGGGTAGTGATCCCTCCAATAGTGAGCCTATTATATTCGACATTTGTTGTAATTCATTTATATAGTGAGCTAATCCTCACCGTGATTTTTCCCTTCTTTGGTTTTCCACATAAATTTGGTGTTCTATTGTGCATGGTGTTTTGATGTCTTGTTGTTTCACTTGTTTACTTTCATGCTAAATCTAATTAAGGGTTTAAGGGCTAATAAATATTTCAATGTTAATGAGGGTTTTGAAGTTTTAATGTACAAATGATTCACCCCCCTCTCAGTTGTCTTGTGCATCTAACGCTTTTTACTTTGTTTCTTATTCTAAGGTAAAATTCTTAAATCATTTCTTGCAATATAATGATAATCACATATATTTATTAAGTTTCATGTATGCTACAATCTTTGACATCAATCTAACAAATATGGAACATTGAAATATGAAAATGATTCATTATACCCTTTCACAATGTTTGTAAATTTGTTGATAATAAAACTTGGATCTATTTTGTCACCGTAGTTCTCTCTAAAACCTCTTTAAAATTCATTCCAAGACTCAATGATTCCATCAAGTAAAAATTTATACCAATCTCTATCAATATCATCTAAAGATTGAACAAATAGTTTCACTAATACATCCTCATCTTTGATTTCATAGTCATAATTTAAATTATTAGATGAATTCAAGTGATCCTCTCTTGAAACTACATTGTTTCTTTAAAACTTAGGAAGTTTTTCTTTGAATTCACTTGGGACATCATTTGGACAACCAAATTTTTTCGTGAAATTCAATTGTCTATACCTATCAAAATTCAAAGGAGGTATTTCAAGAACATACATTCTATTATTTCTTACACCTCAAAGGGGTCTTATTCTATCAATAGGAATCTTTTCCCTTCCTCTATTTTCCAAATTAAAATTTCTTAAATTTTCAACTCTAACTCTAAGATCTTCTAGATCTTTCTCAACTCCAAGCCTGTCCATTTCTTTTCTCAAATGATTCATTCTTTGACCAAGATATTCACCTTGATTTTTGTGATACAATTTTATTTTAGACTATTCCTCTTAATACTCTTCATCTTCTTCATATTCTTGATCTTCTTTATTTTCTTGATAAATTGAATTATCTTTATGCCCATAGGGATTTTTATTTTTATTAGCTCATGGATTTTTCATTCCATAATTTAGTGCAATTCATCTTGTATTCATTATTTCCATGAATTCGTCATTTAGAAGAGCTTCTACATCCACTTCTTTTTTGGTATTCATGATTTCATCTACCATTTTTTGTTATTCTAGACAATGCCCCTCATCCCTATATCCCTATTTTGGTCCTCCAAAAGTGGGTCTAACACCATTACTCCTAGATTATTCATATATTATTGGATGATTTATAACATTATTTTTATTCAAATCAATAAATAAAGCAGAGTACTTATTAGCATTTCTTTCTTTCCATTGAGGTTGTACCCTCTTGTTCATCTCACTAGCTAGCTTCTTGATAGGATTTTCCTTGAACAATGACCTTCCATCCATATTGATTCTTCACAAAATATTACTAGGATTATGTCAACAAAATTTCTTCCTATAGAGAGGAAAATAATTTCTTCATTTTGATCTAGTTTCACTAGAAAAGTCTTATGATTTCACAAGCCATCAATAAATCTTTAGATCTTGTGACTCTTCACCAATAGATAAACACTTTCTAAAAAAATAGGTTGTTATTATTAGACATAAACAAAATTTAACTTTACTAGATTAATTCAAGGGGAATTTTATGCAAAAAAGGTACCTTATAGGCTTGATAATATTGATATTGGCCAACTTTGACACATAGATAGACTTTTAACTATTGACACCAAAGGGGATACAAATTGAGATTACACTTTCAAATATTGGTAAAAAAATTTAACCATGACATAAAATAGAAAACTATATATAAGATCCAACATGTGGGTATCTTAATTATATCATCTCACCACATTGATTTACCTAGAATATTATTAGATCTTAGAGAAAAAAATGCTCTACTAGTTTCAAGATTGCCAATGTGGGTGTTGACCAAGTTGAGGGGCACAAATGTGGAATTGATCAAGTTCAAGTTTGTATGTGTGATCCTCAATGTTTTTTTTGTTAAATTAATTAATTATGGCCCCATCTTAGGGGCCAATTCCAACTAGTTACTATTTTTCAACTCTCACACTAAAATGATAAAATTGTGCAACTAGGACATGTATAAAAGGATATCACTTCTAGGCTATTTAAATGATCCTTAGATCCTATAACTTCCCCATGCTCACTATTATAAAGGATAACTAAATACTTACTACTTATTATTGCATCAATTGTCTCGATTTCATTAGCACTTACATCAACAAATGATAAAACCCTAGTTATTGCACTTTTTCACCCTAACACACATTGGATTGCACCTCATTACATCAAGTCTCAAGAATTTTTGAATCCATGTACCATATCATTGTTAGTTATTTATGTATCCATTGCATATTTTATTTTTGTTTGTATTCCAAATTTTATCAAAATTGTTGACTCAATCAATAAGGCTTGAGTAAGATGGAAGGAGGGAAATTAGTCAAATTCTCATTTCTAGCATAGCTAGTTCCAATTACGTTCTTCAACAACACCAACTCTTCAATTTGTAGGTGAAAATATAAGTGAACACTTATTATAGGTGTCCAAATTCTAAAGACCCTAGGTTTAGGGCCACATAAGAACTTCATACTCATACCATGTGTCACACAAATGTTTGGGTTAAGGACAAAAATGAAAGATTGATATAGGCTCACACACAATTCTAAATTTCATAAAGCATACTTGATTGAGTTCATTCATGTCACATCTAGTTTTGAATTTTGGGTAACAATATTTTGCAACATAGTCTTTTCATGTTCCTCTTCTCTCACTTTAAGATGCAATTTTGTTATTTGATTAACTACATGTTTTTGAACTTAGATCTTATTTATCTATCTAAGTTTTGATTTGAAATTATTCATTATTGTTAGGATGTGGGGGCTAGTTATTATTGTACAAATTGAAAATCCTAAGTCTATTCCAATTATTTAATCTTCACAAAATTATTAATAATTTATCCATAGGGAAAAGGGTGGCCCACTTGGATGAAATATTGAGATTATTTAGCTAATTTTTTTCCATGTGCCATTAGTCTTATGATAGTTGTACTAAAGTCATTAAATAGGGGGTTCTTAAGTGAACTATAGCTACCTTTTTTTACTAGTTTGATATAGTTCATAAAAGATATAGTATTACACTTACATGGATTACTTGAGAGTTGCTTTGAACCATAAGGGTCTTGGAGGTCAAATAGTTAAAATTGGAGCTATAATCCAATTGTGGGGGGTTTCTTTTAGAGTTGGGTACATGGGTTGAATGTGAACCACTTGGACTTAACTTTGAGACAATAGTTTTGGAAAATAATTTATTTTTTTCTCAGGTCTCCTTGCCCTTAATATTGAGGGGTTGAGATGGAGATTGCATGAATGCCATATTTTATGCAAGGTTATGCTATGAATTTTTTTTTTATTTAAAGTGTAAAACTCATTGAAGCACAAAGACAATGATATTATATTGTGGCTCATTGTTGATAACATATTAGGTGTGTGATTTAGAGGTCTGGTTTCTCCCTTGTAATTATTTTCCTAAGGTATATATTGCATGCATTATTCCTCTTGATCTTCTATTCTTCCTTTCTCTCTCTTGATTTAGTGTTGTGAGTTTATTAACATTTAATTAGACCTAGAATGTACTTGCATTAGTCTAATTGGATTAGCTAGGATCTATCATAATTTCCTTTCACTTGGTATTAGAGCTTGACTAACTTGACATATATGTGGGAGTATTTAACTACTTGACTAATCCCTTTTTTTAAATGAGAACCTTGCAATGTGATTTTGCGTTTCAAGGATAAACATGACAAGCACATCTAGAATGAAGGTTGAGAAGTTAAATAAAATCAACATTGATCTTTTGAAGCTTAAGATGGAGGATCTAGTCATTGGTAGAGATCCATATGTAATATTTTTTAGATAGAAACCATTCAACATAACATATGAAGAATGTATAGTTATTGATAGAAAGGAAAAGAACCTTATTAGGATTTTCCTTGTAGATTTATTGTTTTCAAATATTTCAAGAGAAACCACCACTACAACTCTCTAGAAAACTTGGGAAACCTACACCAAACTAGATCTTTGATAAAAAATATTTTCTATGGAAGAAGCTTTACTCCTTAAGGATGGGTGTGTTGAGAACCTAGTAAATGATACAATGAAAATATTAACACTCAACAATCAAATATTTAACATGCATGTGATAGACCATCAAATAGAAATAGTAAGAATAACAATAAAAATATGAAAATCAAAAGAACACCAATATATATGGGGAAA
Organism: Sequoia sempervirens; assembly: GCA_007258455.2. Taxonomy (NCBI): domain Eukaryota; kingdom Viridiplantae; phylum Streptophyta; class Pinopsida; order Cupressales; family Cupressaceae; genus Sequoia; species Sequoia sempervirens. The sequence goes on from VDFB02012680.1 coordinate 11,457, forward strand.
ACCCTTTCAAGTAGAAAATTTCACCACTAAAGATAGCATAAGTTTGTATTAATCTAAAAAACACGAGTACATCAACACATCAACTTCTCGCTTTAGCATGACAACACTTTTATAGAATAATCTTATTTTAAACCTATATAATGAACTATAAAACCTCTATCCATACCTCTAATACATAAAAAAAAAAAAATCATAAATTATAAATCATAAATGGTTTCCAAAATAAAGGGTCAAAACCATGAGTCTATATTAGGCATCCAAATCCCCACACAAAAATCCAATACCCAAAATACATGGGTGAAAGTCCATATGTTTTCTCCTTAAGATTATATATTTAATAAAACTATACACCACATTGAAAAACCTAGATATATATTTTGAAATCAACGTTAATAATTTAGTTTAATCTACATTTCTAATTTGAAAAAAAATGATAGAAAACACTTCATTACAAATTAATTTTATTTAATAATATTAACTTACTATATATAGTAATATTATTTTAAGTCAAATTTATTAGAAATATATCTAAAGAAGCTGGAATATCCATACAAATTAGTTTAATTTATTTGAAACAATTTTACAGATTTCAAATGAATATGTATTATTAATCTTATCTGTTGTTTTTCTATAGATAAATAATTGAGAATAAATTTAACTTATCTAAAGTATAAAAAAATTAATTTCATTTGAAGTAAAATATACATATTAATCTATCATATTTCAATAATAATAATATTATCCCACTCTGAATTATTTGAAATAAGTCCAAAATTCCAATAAAAAAGTGAAGAATAAATCAAAATTATTTAAAATAAACCACTATTAATACTTAATGGTATTCCAATTCAAGAATGCCCTCCATTGTGGGGGAGGATAAGCCATTGAATATGGAGCTTATTGATACCTCCTTTATACCTCCTTGATTCCTTTAAATGGTAGCCGCAATTCTTGAATGTGTTCCATGATCTTCGAGAACTGTGGAGAATGGAACTCCTCCAATAGTGGGGACAGAGGAGGAAGGGATAATGTTCTAATCAGCTCTGCTACACTCAATTGGAGGTAATGGAATATCTAATGGGACAAATGAACAGTCTACAACTTGTGATTTGCTTTTCCTGACCCATTTCACTTCTTCAACAGACTCACTTGACGCCCACAGCAATGTTTGGGATGAAGTGCATTCAAAGAATCAGGTGACTGGAACGTCTGTCTTATCCCAGATTGTACATATATTCTTGAAAAGTGAGGACCATATGACTATGTTTGGTAAGAACAGAGAACTAACACCCATCTATCAGAATGGTTTCAGGCAAATTTATTGTCAGCAATTTACCTCCAACAATTTATTATCAATAATTTATTGTTATGACAAATTTATCTTTAGAAAAATTCACCATCAGCAATTCATTGCGTGGAAAATTCATCACCAGTAATTTTCTAATTATATATGCGATGAATTATCCATAGCGATAAATTGCTCGTAGTGAATTTTCCATGGTGATAAATTGTTAGTGATGAATTGTTGGAAGAGAATTGATGTGGGTGAATTACCGATGGTAAATTTCCTAGAGCCTATCAGAATAGCCCAGCCCTTTGTATGGTAACGGTCTTATCCCTTCAATTGACTGGATGGAACAATAAGTCTTTGGGCTTCCTGTATCCATGGAAGATTAAGATGGGCTAAACCAAGGTGAATCATATCAAACTTGTATTCAGATCAATTGGGTATCAGAGAATTGATGTATTCCTTTTTGCACTACTTGAAAATATTATTCCTTGTGTTTCTATTGCTTGAATTGATGTATTCCTTTTTGCACACATAGCTTGAATAGGTATATAATGTTCCCGGTTGTGGGTCTGGCATCCTTATTATCTTTACTTTATTACTCCCATAAAACCTTTAAATCATGTCAGCTGTTCAATCCCATGTAATTCTTCATCTCAAGTTGATCCTATCCAATAGAGCTAGAGATTATGTTTCAATTCTAGATGGTATTGGTTAGTGGGGCAGGGAAGAAATAATCTTGAAAGTTTTTCAAGATATCCTCACTTTAATGGCGGTTTCCATGATAGTGCAGGTGCTTAAGCTTACATGGAGGAACTGAGTGGGACTACAACCTACATGGAATAGACTGATTTGATTGGTGTTATTATGATCATTGGATGACCTTTTTTTTCAGAAAATAATTCATAATATCATTATTGAATAAAGATATTACATTTTGTAGAAATTGAAAAAACTTAACAGGGAAAAAAAATCAGAAAAAAAGAGCAAGAACGTAGACAAAGAGAAGTGCTGTCAGGAATAGACAGAGCAAACAGAAACAGCCCAGAAAAAAAAAAGGACAATAAATCAAAGGGACAGTCGCCAGAATAACAAAGACAGCATCCCAAAAAATATGTAAGAAAGCAAGAAAAATATGTAAGAAAGCAAGAAGCAGGAAGAATACAGTGGACAGGAAAAAAAGAGCAAATCCATGGAAGATAAGTGAACGAGAACATCATGAATGATTGATTACCAACAAGTTAGAACCTCCCATTGGATGACTTAAACTCATATGTAGATCCATGTTTTCAGTAGGTCTCTTCCATTTGATAAACTATTGACAAATATAACATATTCATGTAAGCAAATATAATTGTTACTTGATGTTCAAACTCTTTATGCTCTGTTTTGCCCTGTTCAGTAATTTGTATGTTGACTGTGCAGCTGAAATGTGCTTCTCGTACCTTCTTATTGGCTTTAATCTGATTTTATGGAGAGAGGGAGGAAGAATGGTTATAATTACAGACGCTAATTATATTACAGTTTAAAATAAATAATATGCCTGTGACCTTATTCTATAGACAAAACACATATATGCATAAGGTTGTGCCTTCAAACAAAGAAAAACAAGAGACAACATGAATGGTTCTTAGATATGTAAAGGGCAAACCACCTAAAGTTAAATTGGGCATGATTTATGGAAAATGGTATTTATTAAAAAAATAAAAATTAAACTATGATATTAATTATTGTTTAATATTAAAGATTTCGATTTTTATATTGAATAAAATTAGTTTGATTGATATAATTTCGAGTCTTCATAGAAAAGATATTAATATTTTTATTTATTCACTACATCTTTTCATAATAGTTAAATTAAAAAAAATGAATAATGTTATCTTAGATGCTATTATTAGATGATTGCATAGAGCCTGAATCAAATCAAATATCTAATCTTGTGTAACATAGTATTGCTTGCATTAGTTTAGTCCCTCTTCCTAGGACTCCAAACCTGATTTTCCTATTCATTGTAATTATTTTACTTTGACTAGAATAAGAACCTTTCCCTATTCATCAAAATTATTCTATTATGATCATTCAGAACTTTCTCCTCAACATAATTATCCTTTGTGACCACTAGGAACTATGTTTATCAAAGTTTATTAATTATTTTTCTTCATGTTTGTTGTGTAGCACAAATTCTTTAATTGTCAACTTATCATTTTGAATGATTGTTGTATATAAATAAATAAAATATCTACAAACTTTTTAACTTATACATTTTTGAGAGACCACAAGGAAAATAAAAATACAAAACACATAAACACCTCTTAACTAGTTATTAGTATATGTGAGAGCAACAAATTTTGAGTAAATGTTTCAAGATTTTACCCCAAAGTCTCTGGTTTCAATTGAAAAATATTTGGGTGAATGTAATTCCATATAATCTTATTTGACTCACAACTAAATTGAATGTAGCCTACGCTATACTTGATATGTTTTTCATGAGAATATTTTTTTTCCTAGCTCTTATAACCCTACAAACATAATTTTTGGCACATTTATGTGTGTCTATCTACTATCTCTCACCATTGTCTCTCCCATCTATATACTTGCCTCTTTCCTTTGGGAACTTTGAGTCCTTTACTTGGACACTTATCTCATTATTTTGAGTTCATTAAGGAGAAAAGGGTGAACGATAATGAAATTCTAATTAGTTTTGATGGGGTGTCCTTTTTCATTAAAAGAGTCTCATTTAATGATATAAAATTGTTAAATGGAGTACAGATGACAATTTAATTCTCCTTGAATTATTCTTAAAGATAGCTTTTTTTAATTTCCAAGGAGTTTTCTATGAACAATCTAATGAGGTTATAATGGGTTCTCCACTATCGTTGGTCATTGCTAATATTTTCATGGAGAATTTCAAAAAATTACTTATTTCCACCTAAAATTGAGATGGTGGAAACATTACATAGATAACACTAACCTATTTATGCAATGATGTACAAACAAGTTGGAATAATTTTTTCCTACTTAAAAAATAGCCTTGTTGAGACCATTAAGTTCCCTTAGGAATTTGAGCATGATAACAAAATCCCCTTCTTAGAAATCCTAATGGATCCTTGGTATGTCAAGTGCTTAAAAAAGCCGCATACACTAAGTAGTACATACATATCTTCCCATCACCACCCAACCAAAAGTAGGTATCTTGAAAACTCTAACTATGATAGACTTTTGAGTCTGACAATGAACTTATTGATCTTGATTTGTATATCATTTGATAATAAAAATAAGAAGAATTAGTAGAACTTGCACATAAATAGGAATTTAAGACAAGCCAAAAGCCACCAAAAGTCCCTAAGAAATGTTGATAACTTAATTAATACCTCAATAACTTTCATCCCTTATATTAAAGGCATATTTAACATGATCTCTAATTTTTTTTCAAAAAAGTAATTAAATGTTCATTCAAACCATACACAAAATTTAGAAACTTTATCCCTTCCATTAAAGATATAAAACATAAATTCTTCATAACTTTAGAATTCATTGCATAGAGTGTATTTATGGAACACACTAAATCGATAAAAACAAAACACTTCATTAGCACAAGATTGAGGAAAATGGTGTTGACATAAAGCATGAGTGCATTAAAAATTTAATTCTCATTGAAAATTCATCTAATGCAAAACACCATATCTTCTTGGATACACTCAAGTCCTTACGAAAGAGGAGAGCTACTTTAAGAAAAAATGAAGGAAACTATTGCAATAAATAAACACCCATACAACTATAAGATTAATTTTAAGAACTCCTAAGTGTTTTCTTCGGAATTGATAGTGTATTTATTTCAATATATTTACTAATATATTAAATCATATTGCTAACAATGTTAAGATCTAAAATTACACTAATATTATCCTAACAATAAATAGAGAAGTTGGGAAGGGTATACTAATGTGTAGTCCTTATTGTAAGCTTCCCAAAAAGTATAATTTTAAATATATTTAATTTGATTATTATATTTATTTTTTTATTTCTTGTGAATGTAGGTTTTCCATCGAAAATCAAACTTTGTTCTACACATGTGGAAAAATAGTAAATTACCAAAAAGAAATTTTGAAAAATATGTTTGTGCTAGGTATTGATGTCCTTGATCCAACAAAAACAAAATATAATTTCGATACATACAAAAAAAGTTATGTTGTATATGGTCACCATGTCTAAATTGTAATTGGTTTAACTTCAAAACTTAATTAAGAAAAAAAATTCAATAAAACACTATGAAACCAAATGAACATGATAGATATCATAGTTACAAATCTAAATTCAAAAAAATATAATTTTATTCTTCATAAAAAAAAAATCATGTTGTTTATGGTGAACATCACTCTTTAAAAATGGTGTTTACTATTAAAAACTAGTTTTTGAAGGAGATGGAAAAAGAAATGTAGTCTGATTCCAAAAATTTTAAAATATATACTAAGAATCTACAAAAAAAAATGTCACAAATCACTAGTTTGCATCATCTTCAAATTCCTCATGGTTTAGCAGCTATGTGAAGATTAGTTAAAAAAATTCAATTCAATGTCAAGTTTGGCCAAAAAGTGTAAACCACTATTGTGGGATAACCCTTAATTATTGAATTTAAATTTTTTCTTATTTGAGGAAAAATATGGTCACTTTTTCTGCCTTTTCTCCTCCATTTCCATGTGCACTTGGAATAGAAACTATAAATTAAACTACGTCAATTAAGAGAAATTGTGAAAAGAGTTAAGACACATCTAATCAAGAATATAAAGCTAGAAACAAACTCAAAAGGTTGGAAAAAATGTCTCTAGAAACTTTTAACAAGATTTGAGTCTTTTTTAAATTGAGGCGTTATTTCTTGTGTAAGGGAATGATGTTGCATGTATGTGAGTACTAATATTTACTTGGACATTAGTGTTTATGTGTCTAATAATATTCAAACCTTTTGGAAATGCTCACCAAAAAATCCTGTAGGCTCCTTATGGTTACATAATATGAATGTCATGATGTAGAATAAATATCTAGCAAGATAAAGATAGGGATATAATATTTTGGGTGTATTGAATGGGATATATCCTCAGTCAATCCCTTATTTGGCTTGCTACAACCTCATAAAAAACACAATAGGAGATATTAGACTATGTGAATCCTAGTTGAGGCATTAATGGTGGTGTATGTAAAAAATAAGTGACTAGAATACAAACCTCAAGGGATTTATTATATGCTATGGTATTGTGTAAGTGTAATGAGAGAAAAGAGGATAATGGAGATCATAAAATATGGAAAAATGAGAGAGTAAAAATAAGGAAAGGATTTGCTTATGAAATATGGGGCAATAACATTTAGATTTTGGATATGACACCAAAGGGATAGGGATAAATAAAATAAATATGGCTCAATGTGATAAATGAAAGGAACAATTAGGATGGAAATTGAGAAATGGGAAATATTTAAGGAGATCTATGGATTTCTACAAGAAGTGGGCTTCCAATATTTAATATTTATACTTTTAGCTTGTTTTCATACTTGTGAGAATAAAGTGAGTGGAATCAAGTGAACCCTAACAAATGAGGCTACAACTAGATTTATGAGTTGATTCTAGTGATATGACCATTCAAAATAGACTAAATTTTAGTGTAACCATGATTGTAAGAGATAAAATATAAATTTAGATCACAAACATGAGCAACTAGAGGCATTGATGTCTTTACAGAATCAACTAATCAAACTTCTAGAGGTGACTAGAGATGAGTTTGTAATATTTTTATTAAAAATCAAGGTAAGGGCCCTAATCCTGAGAGTCATAGAAGCAAAACAACAAAACCAAAATCAAAAATTGACACAAAGGCCATGACTAACACCTAAAGCCTAGGGAGGCATGCAAGCCAAATATAAAGCACTTAAAATATTACCATTTAAAGATGCATGCATGCAAGAAAAAAAATAGGCATGTAGGCCATAGATAGTAGAAAAAAATAAAATAAGAAACAAGTAGCCAAAACATCCATGAATCCTTAGGACCATTTATGAGGTCACAATTCTCCTTTAGAGTGTTGAGAGATTCCATCCACTCGTTCCTTTGGTTGTTGTTTCTACCTTTAGCTGAAATAGTGACTTCTTGATTCTTGCCTTGTTTCTTCCTTTGTTTTTTAATCTTAGATTGATCGAAGATAATTCCTATAAAAAAAATTTGAATCATACCATATGTGATGGATATAGTTCTACCAAGAATGTTTTCCATCACCATGAACTTCTCCCTAATATTATCAGGGTCAATATTTTATTTAAAAATAGAGAAGTAGGAATGAAGGTTGTTAATCTACAGTTTAAGCTCTTCAATAGACTCCATGGAAATCTCTCTCTTTCCCAGTTCTCAACCTATCATCCTCTTTGTTTAGATTTTCTTCATCTTGGCCAGTCTTCGTCTCATACTCTTCTTCCACACTTTCCTTTTCAAAATTAACCCCATTTTCACTATTATTATCTCCTTCTTCCTCATAATCCTTATCCATGTTCTCATCTGCATCATGCACACTATTCTCCATGCTTTTCTCATCTATGTGAGGAAAAAATATGTAAGCAAAAAACTCATCATTCGAAGAATCCTCCTCATCCTCCTTAGAAACATTTTCTTTACTTTTCTATCATTTTCCTTTATTTTGGGAATCAGCTTTAGCCAAATGAGCATACCTATGACTAGAAGACTGAATAGGTCCAAAACACCCTCCACTTTTATCTTTGTTATGGCCTAGGTTGAAATCATTGACAATTTCAATAGTTTCACCCTTAGTCCCTTGACCCATATTGAAATCTAGTTTCTTATTTTTTGAGAAATGGAGGGTAGAAGAAGGTTTTCTTTTCCCCAAGGTGAATTTTAGCAGATCTTCTTTGAGGAAATTATTAGATCATCAACAATTTTCAAGGTACCCATTTTAGTTTTTTGAGATTTTACTCCTAGGAGAAGGGTTTTTTGGAGAAAAATGAGGTTTTTTTTCAATAAGTTTAATCTCAATTGGCTTAGCAATAGAGGTAGGGATAGGTTGTGGGGTAGAGGAAAGAAAAAACTTGTAGATAGTTAAAATGAGGCCTTGATGTAGGGGGAGAAGCCCCCTTTTCACTATAGTGATGGAGGGAGGAAAGTAGGAAAAAAGGAAAAAAGATCCTCTCCTTATGACGAATGTGATTTAAAAGTGGGAAATGATACCCATGCACCATATTACATATACCCTCTAAAGTAAAGTACCTCATCACATGTAGACTTACTAGGCCATAGGGAGTAAGAAAATTCTCCTTGTTGAAGCCATTTTTAAAGTGTTCAAGTTTCTCTCCTTCTTTAAAGAAACTATCAATAAATCTCTAATAATTTTCATCACTTATCGTATCCACCTTGATCCTATCGCACTTCAGCCCCATCACATCTATAATAAGCTAAGGGGTCACCAAGAAGTGAAGACTACTGATGGACATCTCACCTTCTTCCATAAGTTGCAAAACTTGGAAGTGAATGCATCATTGTAGCATTGCATTGCATGAAAGAAAGGGGTTAAACCAAAATTTTCAAAGTTTTTCTAAAGTTCCATATTTTGTTGCAACTAAAGGTAGGAAAACATCTCTGAATGTTTCCTTGGACCTCCCATAATTCTCCAAACAACCTTCCCAAACACAAGATTATTTATCAGATTTAAGATTATTTGTCAGATATGAGAAATGTGAAGTAATGTGTGGAGGGCTCGTATATCATAAAATAGGGTTCATAATTAATGAAGTACAAGTACAAGTAGATGGGATTTTTTAAATATATTTCTTATAGCTAAGTTATCTCTATTAAAGTTAGTATAAAATAAAAGTATACAGGAATAAAGAAAAGAAAAGTACTCTATAATATATATTTATATAATATATTATATTATTTACATTATATTATTATAGACATTAATAATTTATATTATTTATATATTATGATTATATATTAATAAATAAATAAATAAATTTACATATAATGTATCTTATTATAATATATGTTTATTTTTTTTGGTTATATAATTATATAATATATATCTTATATTAATTATTCAATAAAAAATAAAATCAAAGTATAACATATTTTTCAACATATAGTATTATTTATAGTTATCAATAATATATATTATAATTATATATTATTAATAACTATATTATATAAGTATAGAGATTGCAAAGGAGGTAAGGAAGTTGAGGGTGAGTGGTGGGAAAAGGAGTGGGGGTAGGAGTATGAATTTCCCTATTATAGAGGGTGAGGGAGATACAAGTTCTGAGGATGAGACAGATGGTTTGCAGTTGGTACTTCTTGATGGTTGGCTTCTTGGAGTCGACAAGGAAGTGACGAGGTTGTTGATGGAAAACAGGTTGTTGTCAACGAAAGTTGTTGAGGGTTGTTGTTTGGAGCAGCAAAGCGAGAGGGGGAGTTTAAAATATTCAGCTAGTGATAATGAAGGATGGTCTAATGTTGTTGATGATGTGGTTGATTTTCTACCAGTGTCATCGAATGAGTTTGTTGGCTAGTTGTTGTTGCTTGGTCATTGTCTGTTTTTAGCGGATGGTGTAGTGTTGGTGCCCTTGCTTCTTATTTCTATGAGGGGTGTTGGAAAATAGGTGGTCTTCTTTGGTTGGGTCATGGTTAGACTTGTTGTTGTGGTGTCAACTTTCTACACTTGTTTTGTTAATGTTGCTCTATTTGTTGCTTGTCTTGTTGATGTTGCTTTGTTTGATGCTTGTCTTATTAATGCAGCTCTATCTTTGGAAGAGAAAGTAGTTGTGTCCCCTCTCTAGTTCTTGAAGATTTTATGGTTTCTGAGGGGAAATATTTTCCTTTGGCAGAAGGATTTTTGCATGGGGAGGGTTTTCTTGAAGGATGTTGTGGTTTCCTTGCTTGAGTTACTGTTGGGTGTGATGGCTGCCCCGGTTATTGTCTTTTGGCTGATAGTTGGGATATATTTAAAGTTTCTCCTGAGACCTAGTTTTTTATGAGGCTACTGCAAGTTGTGGTTATCTCCTTTCTACTAGTTGAGTTGTTCCTATTACTTTTATTGAAGGCTAAGGTGTTTATATGGCTGACGACTACGATGTTTTCAAAATATTGCTTCAAGTGCTAGGAGCTTGTGATGCTTAAGGATATTGTGTCAACCCTTTCTACTGGAGTTGCTTTATGTTGGATTCTACAGTTGGAGTCTTCTCTAGAGGTGGAGACTACTCCTATTGAGGGGGAGCCCTCTCCTATTTAGGTGGAATTGGATGTTGTAGGTATGGTGGAAAGTTCTCTTCTCTCTTACTGGTTTCTATTGAGGTGGAGCTTATGGGAGTAGGAGAGTGGTGGATTTGGTAGCAAGGGCCCTCATGTCATCCTCTCCTTTGGAGGGGAGCTTTGTCTAATAGAGGCAGATTTTGAGTTGGAAAACTAGGTGGAATAGTGTTGCAAGGATGCATATGTTTCTCATTATTCAGTCATGCTCTTTAACTCCTTCATTAATATGAGGGGTGTGATTGTAATGGAAGCTTGGATAGTAGAAGTGTGTGGGCTTTCTACACCAATAAGTTGATTGTCTTCCTTGGCTTAGTATTAGGTATTCTAAGAATTTGGTTAGTTGTAGCTTGGTTGATTCAAGTTGTTATTATGGTCAGTTAGGGTTCTAGGTCTTTTTTAAAACCTAGTTGTAATGCTTAAAGGTCCCTTCAAAACTTGCTCATTTGGTGTAGCCTGAGTTGTATTGTTTATTTTAGATGGTTGTTGTTGTTAGACTACTGATATTTTGATGATTACCTTTGCTACAACTTTCTTTGTTTGGATAGGGTTTCAGATCCCATTGAAACCTATTTTTCCCCCAATAAAAAATTATATTATATATGTTATAAAAATTAAAAATTACAATATTAATTTTATATAATATAAAATAGCATATATAATAATTATAGTTATTGTATTATATTTATTAAATAAAAACAATTACATATAATATATTTTATGTTAACTATATTATATAAGTATATTATATTTAATGGATATAAAAACTTATAATATTAATATTATATATTATAAAATAACAATAGTATATATATATGTATGTATATAATATAATTATGTTTTTGATTAACCAGGGAAAGGGCCCTGACCCTTATAGATTAGTACAACATGTAAAAGTGCAGCAACCATTCAAAACATCAATATGAGGAAGTAGACCTGAAAGACACTTCCCTAACCCATCAATAAAAAACTTAACCAATACCCTCCTGATCAAACATTACAGTCCTATCAGACATAGCAAAAAAATACAACCAGCTTTTCTTGAAGTCCCACCAGTAGATTAGTTTATAACTGAATAACCTTAAAGTTGTGTCCATATGAAAACTAAAACTATTAACAGGAATATATTTTAACATATGAAAGTCCAGTCACCATTGACCAGTAATAGTCTTAAAACTAGCAGGAGTAGCAAAGAGAACCATAACAACAAGATACAAAAAAGCAAAAAAAAGACCAAGGACTAAGCATCCTCGATCAAACTCCAGGATTTCAGCAGGTCTTCGACAGTGTCTTTGACCTTCTCCTTCGACTCCATCTTTCCTAATAAATCATCTTCATCCTTTAACGCCTTTTCCCTTTGCTGCTTCTTGATTTTTCCTTGACCCAAAACTATAGCTATAACCACCTTTTTCATAACATCATCCATCATAGTGCACAAACTCTTCACTACCTTTTCAAGGGTCTAGATTCTTCTATCCTTATCCTCCACTTGTATCATTTTTTCCATCAATTCCAACCTCTCCTCCACCCTTCTAATTTTGTCAGTGTCAAAACCCATAAACTCCTCTTCATTAGGGTTTTTAATTTCCATCACCTTCAAGTACTTTGTAACATTTTCATTATTCAAAGCTCTCTCTATATCTTCATCATCTTTCTAGCTCACTTCTTGCTGCAAATCCCTTTTCATTTCCTCATTGTTGGAATCCTCTTCCTCAACAGAATCACCACTAAGACTATCAAGGATTTCCTCTGTAGAGGAATCAAAATCTTCCTTCATTGCCTTCTTCCCCTTACTATCCTGAGATCTAGAGACACATTTTTCTCTTCAAATCTTTGAATTTTTACTACTACACGACCCCTTTGATGCTGCCAAAGCAATCCTGGTAGACCTTCGGCCCACTGGAGTAGAACAATTTGGGTTGTCATTGTCATCTAGGATAGTAATAGTACTTGTATCAGCTCCCAATTCCCTAATAAGCAACTTCCTTTTTTTATTCGTATCAAGGCCAATAGACACAACACTTTATTTTTCAATAGTGGCTTTAAGAAGATCCGACCACAACGGGTCCTTAGGGTTAGGAGGATTCTTACAAAAAAATTAGATGGGGTATGAGGGTGACTCAATTATTTCAATTTTCACAAAGCTCTTAGGGGTAGGGTTTTCGATCAACTTGAGGAAAGCGTTACTCTGCGGGGACATGGCCAACACATATTTATAGATAGCACAGATTAGGCCCTGGTGTAATGGCGGGTTTGCACCATTGGTTAAGCTCTGAATTAGAGAAGAAGAGACAAAGAAAGGAAGGCTAATCTACTCAAGGTGTCGGATATGGTTAAGAATTGGGAAGTGGTAGCCATGGACCAACCAACTGGAAGCGACCTTCGAGCGTAAAATACTTCATCACAAAATAACACACATTGTGGTACGGAGGAGGAAGTAAAACCCTAGAATAACCATTTTGGAATCTCTTAGCCTTCTCTTTATCCTCAAAAACTTTCTCAATATAATCTTGGTATTTACCGTTACTTACCTTTGCCACCTTTTTTCCTTCATAGGCTAGTCCCATCACCTTAGCAATAAGCTTTGCGTCCATTTTTAAATGGAGATCACCCCTCTACACCTCATTGTCCTTCCAAGTATTGGAAAACTTATAACTCAAATGTTCATTATACCCATCCATGGCAGCAAAGTATGGGGTAAACCCAACTCTCTCAAAAATCCCCCATAGCTCTGAGTTTTTTTGTAGAGAATCATACTTACCCGGCTTCGTTCTCTTCCTCGGGCCTCCCATGGCATTTTATTTTTAGTGATAATTTTTTGGAAGGAGAAGAAACTCGTTTCTTTTCTCATCGTCGTTCTTGACAATGGCAACTAGTAGCTCAAAAAACTCTATTTGAATGGAAACCTTGTCCTTGTTCATTTGAGAAAATAACGGCTCCAAATAATTGGTAGGATAATTGAAAATTAAGCTAAGTCGGATATCACCTTTTCAAGTCCCATCATAATTAAATCTGATAGCTCTGCCACCCTTCTTAGTCATGATTATATTTAATTTATTAATTGTCTTTCCATCCACCTTAGCACATGTCAAAATGTGATTTTTGAGATCATTATTTCTATTTCTTGCAATGCTTATTGCTTTCATTATTTCCTCATTTAAGCCTTCCTTTTCAAAGTATGAGGTGATCCAAATACCATTTCCTTTCCATCTTGTTCCTCTTATAACTTTGGGATTCAATGTACTTTTTCCCTTGTACCACCTAGTCCATCTTGTCAACTTGCTAAGATGCCACTAAGGATTCCTCTTGATAGCAAGACTCCTAACTCCACCAATCATTTTAATTATTACTACTTTGTCCATAATTAATCTAAGCTCCCATTCCATCAATCGCTCCTAGACTATCCTTAGCAAATATTTCTTTTAACTGATTAGATAGATTAGAGAAATCCCAATATTTTAAAACTTATTGTCTTAGGCCAAAATTAGCCATTGCATCTGCTACCATATTACCTTCCCTAAAATTATGGTGGATTTTGTAATGTTGGAAAGACTGTAACATGATTTTACAATCATCCAGAAGGTCTTTAGTTTCCCAGAGAGCATCAACCATATTATAAAGGTAGTCAATAATAATCTTAGAATCGCCCTCCACAATAACCTTCCTATACCCATTGTCTCTTAGATAACCAATTCCAACCCAAACAACATATGCTTCAACAAAGTTATTCATTGTTGTTCCTAGTCCTTTGTTGTATCCTGCAAGATAAATTCCTCTTTCATCCCTAACCACTCCTCCTGCTCCTGCCAGCCTAGGATTTCCTTTTGAGCATCCATTGAAATTACATTTCACCCATCCAGGATCAAGAGGAATCTAGATAGTTCTTTTTCTTAAGATTTGTTTGGCCCAATTCACATTGCTAAGGTCCTGGGAAATCTCCCATTTCTGCTTTATTCTTAACTCTTGATAAGTAGGCCCTTGCTTAAACTTGGGGTACTTATAGCTTTCAATATTCTCTTGAATTTGTCTCCTTATAACCATGCATAGCTCCTTACTACTCTTAGCAACATCCCTAAAAACCCTATTGTTTCTTTCTTTCCATAATCCCCAAGTAAGAAATGGGGGAACTTATCCCCATAAATCAAGAATAATATTATGAGAGTAAGGGCATAAGCACCACCCTTCAAAAAACATTTTAATCGAAGCAAGGAAAACCCATTAAACCTCTAGGAAGAAAGCCCAGACTTCTTGAGCATAAGAGCACTGAAAGAACAAATGTATAATAGTTTCTTCTTCTCTATTGCAGAGGTAACATTTATTAACTAAGTACCAACCTCTTTTCTTAAGGTTGTCAATTGTTAGAATCTTACCATGTATCAAAGCCCACCAAAAATAGTTAATTTTAGGGATTAGGTACTTTTTCCACACCTTATTCCAATTAAAGACTCCCGTGTTAAGAGGTTACAACTCCATGGCCTCATAGGTAGACTTAAGAGAGAACCACCCTGTAGCATTTTTTGTTCAAATCCATTCATCCACTCTATTTCTTGAAAAGAGGTTAGGATTCCCAATTAAACTTAACAAGTCTAAAGAAGCATCCCAATTCAACTGTCTACCACCCCTCAGAACAACATTATTCAAAAAAGCTTTGAAGTCAATCCATTTACGTCTTGAACCATCCCAATCTAAATAGTTAGAGACCAGCTTACTAATGCTTATTTTTAATATTATTTTTATTTGCTGGAGGTCCTCTCTAGCAGATAAAGGAGCACATGTGGACCAAGCATCTTCCCAAAAGTCTATTCTAAGCCCATTACCAATCCTAAATTTTTCTCCTTTAGTCAATGTTCGTCTGATTTTTATCAAATTGTTCCAAAAGATAGAGCCATAAGGTACCTCCTTTTTTCCTAAGAAAACAAGCCACCTTATTATTTAAATACTTAGCCCTTAGGATCTGTACCCAATCTTTTGTACCTTCCAAAAGAAACCAGCCCATTTTTGCCACTAGAGCTTTGTTGAACATTTGTATTCTTCTAATTCCCAAGCCTCCTCTTTTTGGTTTACAAACAACTTCCCACTTAATGAGAGCCATTCTTTTCCTCTCTTCCACACCTAACCATAGGAATCTCCTTTGGATCATTTCAATTTTCTCTGAAACATAAGCCGAGATATTGAACAAAGAGAGGTAATAAAACAAGAATATTTTGTAGGGAAGCTTTTAGGAGTTGAATCTTCCTAGCAAAGCTCAACAATTTGTCTTTCCATCCATCTAGTTTCTTCTATATCCTCTCTACAATGCAATTCCAATAGTTGCTATTGGGATTTTTAGAGATTAGAGGAAGACCCAAGTAAGTAGCAAGTAATTCCGCTTCCTGACACCCTAAGATATTTATCACTTTGTCTTTAACAATCTAGCTTGTATTAAAGAAGTAGATTTTTCTTTTTTGATAGTTGATAAATTGGTTGGATAACTTAGCATATTGATCAAGAGTAATTTTCCATTGCTTTGCTTCAACAATAGATGCCTCCCCCATAAGAATAGTATCATCTATGAACTGTTGATGTGAGACAAGGGGTAAAGAGGAAGCAACACAAAAACCTTTTAAGTTTTTGTTAGCAATATGTTTCTATATATTACGGCCAAGAGCTTCAACAACACTAACAAGCAAGTAGGGTGATAATGGATCCCCCTATCTAAGACCACAACCTGGAGAGAAAAAACCATTAGGAACCCCATTAACCAAGACATAATACCTCAAATTAGTGACACAAGATTTGATTAACTTGAGGAATTTTCCATTGAAGCCAAATTTTTCAAGAACAACAAAAATAAAATTCCAAGAGACGCGATCATATGCTTTAGAGATGTCCAACTTTAGAACCATACCCTATTTTTTGTTGTGGTCCATAGAATGTAGCACCTCATGGGTATATATATGGCAGTATCCAATATTTTTCTTCCTTGTACAAATCCCTTCTAATTCATAGCAATAATTTTATTCAAAACCACTTTCAACCTATTGACTATAATTTTAGAGGAAATCTTATATGTGGTGTTACACAAGCTGATAGGTCTATAATCATTCATAGAAACAACATTACTATTCTTAAGGATTAGAGCTATAAAGGTGGTATTCATCTCGTTCAAAATCTTTCCCGATTTGAAAAATTCCTTCACTGCATTAAATAAATTTGGAGAGAGTATGTCCCAATAGACTTGGAAGAAACTTGGGGGGAATCCATCTAGTCCCGATGCTTTAAACACACCAAATGAGAAAATATCCTCCTTAACTTCCTTCAAAGAAACTTCCTTAGATAAATATTTTAGGTCCTAGTCTGTAATAAAATTGGGGATGACCTCCAAGAAGTCATTTAGTTCAGAACTATCAACCCTTGGCAGATCAAAAAAAATTGAAAAGAAGGAAACAACCTCCTTAGCTATGTCCTCTTCACTATCAAGTCTAGTCCCATCAGAAGTAGTTAGGAATCTGATCTTGTTTCTTGCTTTGTGCTTCAAAGCATATTGATGGAAAAACTTAGTGTTTCTATCCCCTTCTCTTAGCCATTGGATTCTTGATTTCTATTTCTAGAAAATTTCTTCCCTTTTGTTTATTTTATACCATTGAGCTCTCAACTCCCTTTCTTTATTGCAAATCTCATCATCCAAAATTCCCAGTTCCATTAAATCTTGGATCTCCTTAATTCTAAATTTTAAGTCTTTCTTAGTAATAAAAATGTTCCCAAATGAATATTTGTTCCACCCCTTGACCTTTTCTTTGATCCTTTTTAGCTTCTAAGTTAATCGAAACATGGGAGTGCCATCACAAGGTAGATTCCACCATTCTTCAACCAAATATTTGAAGTTTGGGTGGAGTGACCACATTATCTCATATCTAAAATGGCAAGGCCTCTTAGTCATGTTATCATCCCATTCCAAAAGGAGAGCTCTATGATCTGATCCCGATTTTGGGAAAGCAGTCAGAGAGAGATTTTGCAAGTCATTCCAATTAGAGAAAACAAGAAACCTATCCAATTTGACTTGAATTAGGTGACTTCCCTGTCTCCTATTAGACCAAGTAAAAAGAGATCATGTCAAAGGAATATCGATCCATTAGACCTACAGAGTTGAAAAAACCTGAAAGGTCTATCAATGTTAGAAAAATTAGTTAGGTCTCCACTTTTTTCTAATGGGTATAATGAGGAGTTGAAATCTCCTCCCAACATCCACAACTCATATTTTCTATTGGAAATTATTCCATCCAACATATTCCACATATCAAGCCTGTCTAGTCTTGAATTAGGACCATAAATGTTGACCATATTCCATTTGGATAAGGTAACATTATCTTCTAAACTAACTAAGAGACTATTTTTATTATTTAAATCCAACCTTCTACCAAGCCTTGAGGAGTTCTAACAAGTTGCAATCCCTCCTGAGGTTCCCTTAGCTTCACTAACTTCAAAACCAGCACCGGGCCAAAGCCATTTTATAACTTTTACAAAGCTTTCTCTTTTCACTTTAGTTTCCTAAATCATTAAGATATCTGGTTTCACATCAGCTAGGTAGGACTTCAACATATGTTGTTTATAGGGTCCATTAAGTCCCCTAATATTCCAAGATAGTATACACATTAAAACAAGACAAACATAGTAGTATCAACTAAAACTACTCAAAGTGGGAGAATAAACTCCCTTCTTTTTTGATTTATTCCCTGCCAAAGAGTCAAGAGTTCGTTGCTTGCCCACAGCCACATCTCTTGTTGTTTCTTTAATCCTTGATTCTTTTAGTTGAGGTCTTCCCACTTTGTTATTTCCTCCTACATCTGGTATTTTCTTTTTCCTTTATTTGGTATTTATCCATTAATCTTCATCTACCACACCATCTTTTTGAGGAGAACAAGAGTTTATCCTACTTTTCTTGGTTCCATCTTGACTATCCTTCTCAATATTACCTTCTAGTGTGTAGCCATCCCAAAAATTTAGGTCTATTATAGGGGGCTCAAGGGTGGGAGTATGAGGTCTAACCATTTGGCTGGAAAACTCTCCTTCCTTAGGAGGAACATTAGGTTGTTCTCCCCCCACTAAATCTTGAGATAAAAAGTTATCCCCCATTCCAATACCTGATTCAAGAAGTTTCTCCCCTAAGGGCGGGGAGAAAATCCCATTCGCCAGTTCCTCCAAAGAAATCCCATCCACATTTTTCAAAAGAGCATCTTCCTTCAAGGCTAGGTTCTCCGCATCTTGTCATTCTTAAAGATGAAGCTTTGTGATATTAGAGAGCAACAAACCCTTGTTAGGAGTTGGACAACCAGGTTCCCTCATTAGGTTCATAGGAGCCACATTCTTCAAAGGAGAAATTTGTTGTGTTTCAATTTGAGGCAATCTAGATTCCAAAGGGAATTGGTTGCAAGCATCTTGCAAATGCCCAAATTTATTACACCCTTGGCAGAAGACCATAGCTTTTTCATACTCCAACACTTGAACCCATCTTCCAAATTTAGATTTTAAAGTCATAAATGTGGGAAGAACTATGTTAAGCGTCACATTCACACACATCCTAGCATACACGAAACGGGTCTTAAGGAGGGTCACTTTATCCATTGTAATCAAAGTTCCAAAAGAATCAACAATCTCCTTAAAAACATTTTGGTTCCAAAATTCCAGTGGCAGGCCAGTGAGCCTAACCTAGGTGGGGGTGACTTTCCCCAAGTCAGCAAAGGCATCAAACCCTGGTTTCCACTTACATAGGGACAATATATTCTTGAAACTTCTATCAAAGGCCCACGGCCCCCCCATGAGCACCTTAATCATATCCTTAGGGCTAACAAAGGTAAACAAAAAAATACCTTTAGGCATAACACTTATAAAAACATTACCCTTGAGATTCCAAGTGTTAGTGAGCCATTTGCGTACCTGGTCAATATTAGGACAACCAGCAAAAAACTTCCCAACTAGGGACAACTTCAGACCCTCCAAGGCATCATTTACGATTGCATTTGGGATGTCCACTTCATCCTCCATAACAGTACAAAAAGTAGACAAGGATTTCTAAGGCGTCTTAGACAACCCCTTTCCTCCCATAAGCTTTTCCATGTAAGAGGTAGAGGTTTCTCATAATGTCCTTACCCCCAGGCGAAGAAATAGATTTGTTCAAACCCCCAGGAGAAGAAGCGGGTTTGTTCAAACCCCTAGGTGAGGAAGCATGTGAATGACCAGGTGTACTTTTAGTTCCCCCAGAAGGAGACAACACACCATTCATAGAAAAATCAGAGTTCATAAGTGGGGGAGCCCTGATAGGGCCCTCATCGGGCTGATTCATCAAGCTACATAACATAAATTTGAAAAGAAAGGAGCATGCACATTCTTAGTGGATCCTGGCAGAATGATGTTAATCCAAACCAATATATATAATTATGTCATTATATTTAAATTAAATAAAAAAATTACATATAATATATGTTTAGTCTTTATTTTTGTTCTTTGATTATATAATATATATCTTAAACTTAGTATTATATATTATATATTATTAACTAAAAAAATAAAATTAATAAGTATAATAAATTTTTAACATAAACTATTATTTAAATTAATTTATAGAAAATTTAACAATTTAATTGATTTTTTTAGAGAGGGGTATTATACAATCCATTAAAGTTCAAATTAAATTTGGAGCTAATTTTTTATTTAAATTAAAATATTTATTTATTATTATATACAATATTTTAATTTAAATAATAGTATATGTTAAAAAATAATTTGTTTTTTATACGTAAGAGGATTTATATTAAATTTTCCAAAAAGATAAAAACGCTTGCTATGTAGGTGGCAAAATGCAGAAGCCTTCTACTAGTGAGACCCACCAGAAACAAGCTTTTTCACCCATACAAAGTGCCATACCGGCCATATCGACTATCATGAACAAACCTACTACCCAAAGCCGAAGTGAAAAAATCTATATACATAGGAGATTACAGTCAAGCATACTATATCTACTAGCTACAAACCAATGAATAAAATATTTTCTGAACCACCTAACACAAAACAAAAACCAGAAATATACCCAAACATTTTAGGAAGACCCCGCAACACCAAGGAAGCCATTAGCTAGTGCGAAGGATTTGAAGTTCGGGACCCATTTCTCCCCAAAAGACAATTGCAATTGGAACACCCTCTATATATAATCAACACCAACCGCAAAAATTTGTTTGTGCTCCACCAAGGCCATGCCCTTCAAATCCAAAATGAAAGGGTAGTATTTTACTACCTCCTCAGGCACATAGAATTGAGCCATGTCTTTTGGCTGTGACACCCCTATTAAATGTCCAAGATATTGAGAGGGGGGGTGAATCAGTATCTTCTTAAATTTTCTAACAGATACCATCCAATTATACCAATGCATACAATAGCAAAGATAAGTAAAAGCATTAACATAACATGAAATCACATAACACATGAACACAGGATTTTTTACGTGGAAAACCCAAAATGGGAAAAACCACGGTGAGTGTTAGCTCACAATATAGTATAACCAGTTATAAGATATTACAAAAAAGGTGGCTCACTTCCAGGACTCATTGTCCATATACAAAGGCTCACTACCTACAAAATTTCAATGAAAAAATGGCTTATAGCCAGAAAGATGAACTGATAGAGTACACCTAGTGAGTGCAAATTTAGTTCCAATGAAGCTCAATAAATAGACTTGACACAATCCATCATATTCGCTCTTCTTCACATTTGCATTCACAACATTACCATTACTCTACTAATCTTCAAAAAATATCCAATATATATATCTGATCTCTCTGCAAACATCAATTAGGTCAGCCTAATTAGATGCACTTTTCATTCACCAAAAATACCAACTGTCAGCTTCAAGCTTTCATAAAATCTTCTCAAAAAGTAATTCAAACATCCAACACACTACATCAAGTCGACATGGACCTAAGATAGGTTGCACATATATCCGCATAACAAAAATTAATTCACCATTACATAATACATCCATTAGGTTGGCCAAGGATAGACCTAATAGTACAATTTCAAATACCGGTGTAATGTTGATACACCATACAAGCATTTGACTACATGAGATCTTGAATGTATGTGCTCCCAATGCCCATGAATCATTTCCTAAAACCACAAGCAATAGTAATCACCAACAAACAAATGCAGACCAAAATACTGGAGGATGTAAGCAAAATACCGGTTTAGATACCATAACAACTTCATACTTGATCTCGTAATTGTAACTCATATATCATGGTGACATCAATGACAACAAAAAATAGCAAAATGAGATGTTCTTCTTCATTTTTCTAACAATCTCCCCCTTTTTCATTGATGGAAACATGTGCCAAAAAGAATATTTACAAAAACTCCTTATTTACAACACTTCTCCCCCTAACACCAACATTTCACCACTCTTCACTCCCCCTTTGACATCAAGGAAAAAGGGTGACCCAAAATCAACTGAAAACATAACAACAAAGAAAAAAAGAAACATGTATCAACCGGAGGATGGCGAGCCTTGAAGCTCCTTCAAAATACCTTACCATACTAATTTTCCATTCTCCCAGCTATCCTTTGCAGCAATCATCATCCTGTTCAAGGATTCCAACTCTACCAGAGTTTCTTCTACACCATCTGAAGTATCAGGAATTAAATTAATCTTCTCAAATTTTTTTGTGCATGCCAGAGCCTTGCCAACCAGAGTGTATTCCACTCTTACAATGTCACTCAACTGATCAAATTTTATGATAATTTCTTCCTTCTTCTTCTGCAAGACAAAGAATTTTTTCTTATGTGTAGTGATGGTGTTCCAGGTTGATCTGTCTCTATCTTTGGATAAGCTGTAAGTATCAAAGATGGTAGACAGCTGAGACTCAATGGAGTCCATAACAAACTTAATATTTTGAGTGGCATCTGACCACCTCAAGCAATAAGTGAGGACAACATTTGCTTCTGACTCACAAACCTTCACGACTTCCAGATTCTTTTCAACATTTGAGTGTACAAGAGCACACTTGTCATGCAATGCCAATAACCTTTTCTCCACCAATTTCTCCTCAACCTCTTGTCTTTTCTTTTCACTAATCCCAGAGGTATACTCCTTGAAATAATCTAACAACAATCTCAAATTTTCAACAAGAGTGAGAGATGTATGGGTAAAAGCACAAAGATGTGTCACACTTTATAAAGGAAATGACCAACACTGATCCAACTTTTAAACTTGAATCACTAAAAAGTGGCATATATGTTTTGAATTTTTAAATGATGTAAACTAGTAAAATATGTATTTTTTAGTATTTTTTATGTTTGTATTTAAAAAAAAAATTAAAAAATTATTTTGAACTAGTTTTTAATAAATTAGCACTATAATTTAATTGTTGATAAAATGTTGAAAAATGAAGTTGCATGGGACGTCAAACTTTTTATAGTAAATTTTATTATTTGAAAACTACACTTATGGATCTACAAAAGGGTATTTTATATTTTTCAAAAAATGTTATTTACATTAGTAGGAGTTATTGAAACTTCAAGTTTTTCAAATAATTTTATTTTTTTGGTAAATTGGACTCAAAATGGTGCTCCATATATTTTTAGCCAACAATTTTAGTTGAAAAAGTTGTGGAAGCATCTGACTTAGCTAAAATGAATCATACTAGATCATATGTTTACCAAAATTAATTTTTAGTTAGAAATACTTAAATTCAGTTGTGCTGATAAGTTGGTTGAAAGTGTGACACAACTTTGTACTTTTACTCGTATCAATGGTTGTACTGGGTATGACTTCCTGCAATGCCTTAAGAGCATCTTCTATAAGTTTTGTTCCTTTTTGATGTGTTTCAATAATTTCCTTCCTTACGGATGCTTGCAGAGCATCTCCTAACACCACTTTATGCACCAGAGACATCTTCTCCATATCTACAAACCCTTCAATCATAGGAAGTTGTAGAAGCTCCTGGGGAATTATTGGTTGAAATCTGATTTGCTTGGATAGCAAGCCTTTCAAAACATCATTACCAGAGAATGATTCTCTGGGATTCTTAGGAGATTTTACAATCTGCTTTTCACTTTCTTCATTTTTCCCAGCAAATTCTTTGTTATTCTTCTTTTCCTCTCCCTTTTCCTTCTCTTCTTCCTCCTTCTCTTCTTATTCTTCTTTCTTTTCTTCCTTTTTATTTTCATCTTTGTCTTTATTCTTGTTATCCTCTTCATCATTTCCATCTTTTCCATCTTTATTTTTCTCTTCCTCTGGATTATCATTTTCTTCTTCTTCATTGCTTTTTCCTTCTTCAACATTACCTTGTTCATTATTGCCTTTTTCTCCTTCAGTGTGCTCTGGAGGAGCATCATTATGCTTTCCAGGCTCAACATCACCTTCATTTTTCTTTTCACCTTTCGGAGGATTATTTTCACCATCGACATTAGTTTCAACATCAATATTTTTAGAAATATTTGCATTACTTGTATCAAGAGGAATATTTTCCTTAGAATTTTCAATGGCAGCATCTTCATCAGCCTTAAGCATGCCATATTTTTCTATTGTCTCCCAAATTACTTTTTTTGTTTCCTTCCTTATCTTCTTTGTCAACTTTTTATTTCTTTTCATTAAAATGTTTACTCTTTTCTTCATTTGAAAAATCTCTGCACGGATCTTCTTCAAAGATTCCATATCATACGGGGTCAGGGAAGACCCAATCTTATTATATGCATCATTCCTGACTTTCTCTTCAAATTCAACAGCCTCTGATCTCCTTTTCATTAGAGCTGCCCACATGCTCTCAAGAACATCTTTCTTTATATCATCCCACTTAACTTCTAAGATGATGACATATTGAATAACAAATAAAAGCAAAGTTTTCTTATCTTCTTCTCCAACATTATCATAATATTTCATTGTAGGTTGAAGCATGTTCTCAAAATGTAGCAAGGAATTGAGAGTTGCCTCTAATTTAAAGTGGGGACCAGAACTTATCAGATTGTCCTGTTCTTCTCTCTGGTCCATAGAGGCTTCATCAAACACCTTAGTCTTCTTCGATTCTAGTTTGGTGTGCACATGAACACCAAAATCTTGCATTTCCTCATCATTAGAAGATGATACAACATGTACTCTCTTGGAACCAACATCTTCTATAGAAGCACCTTCACCAGAGGATAAACCTCCTCTTCTTCTCCCCACTAGCTTTACATCAAGATCTTCTTCATCTTCATCCTGATCTTTTGTAACACTGAGGGTTTTCTCCCTTGTCGCCTTCTCTTTCCTTCCTCTCTTTGTAGGGGCTATCAAAGGAGTTTCTTTCCTCTTCCTATATCTAGTAGTCAGTTTGGAGAAAACAAGACCTTTGCCTTTATCAACAATACTAGGTTCAATCTTTGTTGCAGGGGTTGCAGAGGATTTAGCAGAGGTAGTCTTGTCGGATCTCCTCGGGCCAGATGATTCTACCTCCAACTGTTCTCCCCTAGCCCTTCCAAGGGAAATCTCCTCATCAATGAATCCAACTTATTTATGCATTTTCTCTACTTTCTTTCTAATTTTAGGCTTTTGCTGCTCCAGATGAACCTCCATAGACTTGTTTGCATATGTGCCAATTCTGGGTTCATTAGGATCCTTTAGATTCTTCAACAACATTTGCACATAACCTTCAACTTCTTTTGTAACTTCATATCCTAGAGGCTGAATCCATATGGTTTGAGGTTCTACTGCCTCAATCATGCATTCATCAGAGGAAACATGGAATATGATGTCATCTTTATACTTCTCAACAATTCTCTTCAGAATCCTTTCCCTTTCATTCATGTTTCTCTTGAATACAACAAAGAATGTTGTTAGAGCATATTCTTGAGCATCCAGATTACCCAGACTATGCATGTGATGTGCCATTGGTCTGGATGAGTCCCAAAACACTTCATCATTCTTTCCCAGAAGTCTCTTCATGAAATAAAACAACAGACATACAATCAATGAACCAAATTTGAAATCATACTTCCTTTCCTTCGTTGACTTCAAATTCTCAAGCAACTGCAACTGGAGAAGCTCGTATAGATCATAATCAACACCATTTACAACCATATCAAAGCCAATATAGATTGTTGTAGCTGAAACAAAGTTCTCTATTTGTGAAGTATTTTGTGACTGATCATGATAGTTGCATACTTCACAACCGGATTTGTGATGGATTTTGTTGTTAAGGCTCTCTTGTCATATGTGGCTCCTGTAAGTTCCATTACAACCTCATTCTTCACAGTTTTCAACATAGGTATTGTACCTTTATCCTAGAGCCTGGTAACAACCCTAGTCGCCTCCTTAGTTATCAGGTGTGACCGGTCAGTCCACAGGAATTTATCATGGATTTTGCTTAGGACCGATTTCACAAGTTTGTCATCATAGCTGAAGTTGGGAAAATTGTTCCATCTATCCAACTTCTTCGTGACCAGGTTCAAGTACTCAGGTTTTATCAAGAAATCATCACTAGTAAGCTCATTCTGCCAAATGTCAATCAATTTTGTGTGATTGAGTTCTTCAAACTTTACTCAAATATACGTCCTTGTGTCCTTGGTCGACATAAATCCATGAGGGATTAACGAGAATGCGCCCATGGGGTCATCTTCGAAAACTTTCGAGGAATATTTTCTATAAGAGGGTCTTGGCCTCTCTGACAGTTTAACAACTACAAGGGTTTCCATTCTTCCAATTCTGAATTCAAACAACACAAAACACAACTGCACAGAAGATTAAAATACCTCTTTCTTCACGATGAACCACAACTAGGGTTTGCACGACTCAAACTCCAAATCTCCTAAAAAATGCTCAAAAATCTCCCCAATCTCTTCAAATGCACGAATGATCAAAATTCCTTACACATTTCCTTTATAAAGCAACGATCTACCCTAATTTGCATTAAATGCGGCAGATTTTAAAAAGCTACCAAAAACTCTTCTCCTTTGCTCAGAAAAAACCCTAATTCACTCCGCAAAAGATCATTCCTTCATATTTTCTTCCGGTTCCTTTTCCAAAACCTCTGATAATTCATTCTTCACATTCCATCCTCGTGCCAGCCTTTGACATGCCATCTATCCAGGGGGTTCTTATGATTTTCTAATAATGCTCCCCCTACAACCTTGCTAGGTCTAATCCTCAGAGGAATCATCTGTACCAAATGAGGGCACAAACACATCAACAATTTCTGGATCTTCTTTCTTTCTCCAAAACTTATTCATCTCTTGCTTAATCTCATCTTTGTCAACCTTCTTCGTAGATTCATTCTTTTCTACTAGATTGGTCTCCTTACCATTCTTGCTTCTGCAAACTCTTGAAACATGTCCTAGTTTTTTGTAGTTATAGCAGACAATATTTCTTAGATTAGATTGACTTCCATTGACTCTTGTTCTACACTGATTAGCTTTATGTCCATACTTGTTACAAGTATAACAGTAGCCATCAAAGGATTGATTCATTCTTCTTCCATTAAACTAATTCATCATTAAGGTTCTGCGTTCACTTGCCCTATGTCCAATTCTTTTGCATGAAAAACATTAACCAGTAAAAGGACTGGGGAACTGATTCATTCTACTCCTACATTCTATTGCCTTGTGACCAAATTTATTGCATAAAAAACAAGTGCCATTACGGGAAGGATACCTTTGTGCATTAGGTTATCTCATAGGAGGTCTCCTAGTAGAGTTCCTTGAATTTCCTTTTTGCTTTCCTTTATTCAGAGTCTTCTGATTTTCCATAGCCTTGGAACTTTCATCGATATCATTTCCTAAACCACCTTTGTCTGTACTCGATTTCTATCCTGCAATCAATTCATCAAGCCTTTCTGAGCTAGATTTGAAATTGTTCTCATAGAGTTTCACCTTCTCTAGATCTACTTTCAGGTTCACAACTTCTTGTTCAAGCTTGGTGCAATCTTTAGACTTGCTTTGTACCAATTTGTTCAGACACTCTTCAATTCTTTTCGTCTCCTCTACTTGTATTTTCAAATTGACAATATCTTCATTAGCCTTCTTCAACTTATCAGCTACTTCCTTATGCCTATCTTTGAACTTTTTCAACTGCTCCTTTAATTTTCAGACACATTCATTCGCATCTTCAAGATTCTCTTTCAGGTCTCTATTTTCTCTTTCAACTTTGTCAAGATTCTTAAGAGCAGTTTGGAGCTCTCCTTTATCATTCATTTGTTCCATTTTCAGGATCTCCCTCAACCTATTAGGCTTTTCCGGAGGAACCAAGCTTTGATACCAATTGTTAAATGTCCAAGATACTGAGAGGGGGGGTGAATTGGTATCTTCTTAAAATTTCTGACCAAATACCATCTGATTATACTAATGCATACAATAGCAACTTAGATAAGTAAAAGCATTAACAAAACATGAAATCACAGAACACATGAATACCAAGATTTTTTACGTGGAAAACCCAAAATGGGAAAAAAACACAGTGAGTGTTAGGTCACAATATAGTATAACTTATTATAAGATATTACAAAAAGGGTGGCTCACTGCCAAGACTCACTATCCAAATACAAAGGCTCACTGCCTATAGAATTACAATGACAAAATGGCTTACAACCAGAAAGATGAACTAATAGAGTACACCTAGTGAGCACAAATTCAGTTCCAATGAAGCTCAATAAACCGACTTGACACACTTCATCATATTCTCTCTTCTTCACATTCACATTCACAACATTACCATTACTATGCTAATCTTAAAAAATTATCCAATATATATATATATATATATATATATATATATCTGATCTCTTTGCAAGCACCTATTAGGTCGGCCTAATTAGATGCACTTTTCATTCACCAAAAATACCAACTATCAGCTTCAAGCTTTCATAAAATCTTCTCAAAAAGAAATTCACACATCCAACATGCTACATCAAGTCGGCATGGACCCCAGATAGGTCACACATATATCCACATAACAAAAATTAATTCTCCATTACATAATACATCCATTAGGTTGGCCAAGGATAGACCTAATAGTACAATTTCAAATATCAGTGTAATGTCGATACACCATACAAGCATTTGACTACGCAAGATCTTGAATGTATGTGCTCCTAACGTCCATGAATCATTTCCTAAAACTGCAAGAAAGCAATAGTAATCACCAGCAAACAAATGCAGACCAAAATACTAGGGGATGTAAGCAAAATACTGGTTTAGATACTAGACCAAAATACCAGAACAACTTCAGACTTGATCTTGCAATTGAAACTCATATATCATGGTGACATCAATGACAACACAAAACAACAAAATGAGATGTTCTTCTTCATTTTTCCAACAACCCTTGTGCCAAAGATGGCGATGAGGAGAACCTCCTCTAGTCCGCCAAATAATCCACAGAGAAAATCCTCTTTAACAGTATCATTGCATCCTTCTTCGCCATGCGAATATCAAGTAGGACAACCAGGAAGCGAGATGTGATTGTTGTGTCAACTCAGAAGGACTCAACATTCCTGAGAAAACCTTTCCCCAAAATCATTTTGATAGTGGCCAAGATGAGAGGATCATGTTTTTTGAGAAAACCCTTGAGACGGTGATCTGTGATGACCCCACAAAATGCCATTTGACACACTGAGCTATCCAAGTGAGTTGGTGTATCAGCTCCAATGGACGTCAATGTCTCAAAGGACATACACACCACGAACTTTGAGCGCTCCTCCATACCACCTTGCAAAACCATAACTCACCAACACATTTGATTATCCAAGCTCCGATGAAAGGAATGAAATCCCTATTGCTAATAATGAATATTAAGTTTGACAAGTGCCACAAACAATATTTTTATTAATTGCTCTGCATGAATGTCGTGCATGTTGCTAGCCCATAAATGATGTCGAGTGCCCAGATCGCATATGGTAATCAACACGCATTATCCCAAAGCAGGATCAAAATGACAATTGAGGTTGCCAAATTCTGTGTTTCATATATTGCCTGACTTGGACTAATAACGACGATAAGATTTCATTGAGCTTCGATGTTGCCAGCGAATCCACATGTTCACCCAACTGTCCATGCCCCTAATTGCCATGATGTGGCACTGCCAACTATATTGCCCAATCATGTCTATCGCCCCTTGACCATGGGTAATCGCATTTGATTATCGGCACTCCACAACTCCTAATGTGGAGAGCCACCTGCCCTACCACCCACTAAAAAATAATAATATTTAAAAAGTTCTAAATATATAATTAATTATTTATACATTATAATTATTATGTATTATGTGGTATCATCAAATCACTTGTATTTAATTTGTTTTACTACAACATTATATTATTTACAAATTTAATTTTTAAACCTTAAAAATAAAAAATATATATTTAAAAAATTCTAAATATATAATTAATTATTTATCCATCAAATCGCTTGTATCTAATTTATTTTTTTACATCTTTACATTGTTTATAAATTTAATTTTTTAAATCTTAAAAACGAAAATAATATTTCATCAAGTGGCTTGTATCTAATTTATTTTTATACCTTTACATTATTTACAAATTTATTTTTTAAATCTTGAAAACAAAAATTAAAATTAAAAAGCTCTAAATATATAACCATTTATTTATACATTATATCTATTATTTATTACGTGGTATTCTTTATCCATCAAGTCACTTGTATCTAATTTTTTTAATTACATATTTTAAAACTAAATTTTAAAATTAAATAACCTTATTTTAATAATTATAAATTAATTTGTAAATTACTATATTTAATATTAAGAAATTTAAAGGACAAGACCATAAATAATATCCACCAGCCTATTTTTTTTAAAAACCTATTCTTATTTTTAACTTTTTAAATTTGACATTACTTAAAACTTTTAATATACAAAACTTTACAATTTTATCTTTATCAATTTTAATATAGTTTGTCTTTTATTTTTAATATTTTATTAGAAATACGTTTAAATTTTTAAAATTTATTTTTATGGAAAAATTTAACTATATTTACATTCAATTTGAAAATAACTTTTTATTTGTTAATATTGAGTTTTTAATATTGTTTGTAATATATTAATCATATTTTTAGGTACATATTTTATTAATACTTCAATTCTAATAAATGTAAAAAAGAGTTGTTTTTTAAAATTATTTATTAACTTAAAAACTTATTATTTATTATTAATTTTTTAAATATGTCTTCCTCTCATCCTCTCTCCCCCTCTATCTCTAAACATCTCTCTCTCTCTCTCTCTCTCTATTCATCCATCTCTCTCCCTCTCCCTCTCCCTCTCCCTCTTCCTCTTCCTCTTCCTCTTCCTAGACCTCTATATCTAATTATTTGTCTCTCTATCTCCATCTCTCTCCCTCTCCCTCTTCCTAGACCTCTATAACTAATTATTTTTGCCTCCCTATGTCTATCTCTCTCTATTATATTTTCCTCTCTTTCCCTCTCTCCCTCTCTCTCTATATCACTTCCTATCTCTCTCATTATCTTTCCATTTCTCCCTCTCTCATTCTCTCCCTCTCTCCCCCTTTCCATCTCCATCTCTATCTTCCTCTCTATCTCTACCCTCTATCTCTATATCCTTACCACTCCCTCTCTCGCTCTTCCCCCTCTATCTTTCTTGCTTTCTATCCCTATCTCTTCCTTTGTCTCTCTTTTTCCCCATTGCAAGCATACCATTAGCCTATTGGTAATGAAACCTTATCACCTTCCTTTTAGAGGTTTTGTTTAAGTCATGCTTTGATTCTTCTAAGTGGATGTATAGTTGCTATGAATTTTGTTTCAATCATTTTTGGATCCTTCTAAGTGGATGCATAATTAGTTTAAAGACATCACTCCTCTAGTGATAACTATGTTTCACAAGCAACATCATTTGCTAACAAATCTATCAATTGACCTCATGTATTGCACAAATGTATGCAAAAAATAGACCAATTTGTTTCCTAATTGACCTTCCACACCTCTTCGGTGTACCCATTGCACACCAAAATGTGATTGCTAGTAAAATAGTATCACATATTCGCAAACAAAAAATAGATAAAAATAATCACATCCCTAAAATTCAAAGGAAAGAACAGCTTGAAACAAGAAGCATAAAACAAAGCTATGGAAAACATTGCAAAGTCCATACCCACTAGCCTAGGTGGTGTTGGCCTTATGAGGGTGATGAATGGGTTGCCAAAACTTTCATTAGACAAAGTCCCCTAAGTACAAGGTACATGCAGAAAAGAGTCCTCCCACTAGGAAACATACAACAGCGGGCCGTCCCATTTCATTCATGTGTGACAGGGCATTGACTTGTACGACACAACTTTAGCTGAAAAGAGGTCTTGTAATTGGGCCGACTCACCAAATATCTATAAAGCCAAACTAAGCATCGTCTAAACTATGTTTTTTCCAGCGTGAATGTATGGTGCCACGCAACCCACTATTGACGGGATAGGCTAGCTGTCATCCATCCATCGTGGACCGTTGGATCCCTATCGCCATTGCCAGCTGTCCCAGAAAAGAGCACTGATTTCACACTTGACTAGACCAAAGAAATCACTAGAAAAATACCCCCGGGCAATTCTAGGGGCTACAAAGTTACTGTTCACGAGCCGTATGACACACGGACACGTAGGTAGCTGAGGTGGCGTTTTGGTGGCTTCGTTTCCATCCTCTTTCCCCAACCAGGCGCAGATGGATTTTTGGTGATGAAGTGGGCGAGTCAGATGGATTTGCTTCTCTGTTTTTCTCATGATCTGTTTTTGGTTTAACTAGACCAATCTTTGCAACGATTCTTTTGGGTAGTTAGAGTTGTGTTTTTTCTTTTTCTTGGAGGGGTAAAAACTGGGATCTTACGATCGCTTTTCCAAGTAAACTTTTCTTTTTCTTCCAAGTGGGTTTTGTTTAGGCCTCCAAATCACTTTATCCAATTGATTTATGCCATCATTGCCAGCAAGGATCCAGTGCCTCTGAGAGACTTGATTTTGGAGCCAGGTATGTGTAATTCCCTTTTTCAATCTCCCTGTTGCTTCAGTTGAGTTTATTGGTTTGCACTATTTCAGTTGTTATGATGGTATTGCCTAAACTCTGAGTTTCCCTCTCAAGCATTAAGAGATAATACTGATATACACAGGTTGTTGTCTGTATGCGCTTTTTTGTGCTTTTTGCTCTCAACCCAGATGGTTCATTTTGGTGGTCTGTGACAAAATTTTCTTTTGATATGGCTGTGGGTGTCTACCCAAAGTGGCAATGAGGAATTGCTTTGACTTGTACGTTAGTATGAAAGTTTGATTTTCAGATTTGGTAAACGTTTGAAGTGGTAGATGTTGTTGGTGTCTGGGAATAGAGGGATTCATTGCATTTTTAATTGCTTTGGTAGCATGTGAGTTTGATTATCGGATTTTGTTAAACTTTGAAGTTGTGGATGTTGTTCTTGGTGTGTAGGAGTAAAGGGATTCATTGCATTTTGTAATTAATTTGGTATGTGCTTTACTATGGCAGTTTGATTTTCATATTTGGCAAACCTTTGCAGTGGTAGATGTTGTTGGTGTGTAGAAATAAAGGGATTCATTGCATTTTGAAATTTGCTTTGGCATTCATCCTAGCATGGGAGTTTGATTTTGAGATTTGGTAAACCTTTTGAGTGGTGGATGTTGTTCTTTGTGTGTAGGAGTAAAGGGATTTATTACATTTCGGAGTTAATTTGGCATGCAGTTTGATTTTCATATTTGGTAAACCCTTGAAGCGGTAGATGATGTTGCGTCTGGGAGTAAAGGGATTCATTGCATTTTAGAATTACTTTGGCATGTATTTGAGCATGGGAGTTTGATTTTCAAATTTCGTAAATCTCTGGAGTTGTAGATATCTAGGAATAAAGGTATTCATTCCATTTTTATGTATCTGGGATGCTAGAAGTTACACTACTGTGTAGTTTTTTCTCTTTTTATTAAAAGAAAACTAGCCCGTTCATTGCTTAAGAGTGTGCTACCCAAACACCTGTTAAGACGTCCTCTTATATAATGGATTTTTCTGAAAGGCAACTACTATGCCACTTTCAACAAACCACGTTAACACAGAGACTAGGTTAAAGTGGGGAGCTAGCCCTCCAGGCTTTGCACCTGGGTCATTGTTGTGATGAGTAATCCATCTTAACACTAAGCTACACTCTTACAGATTAACATGTTGACTTTTTACCTGCCCATGTTAGGTGATTTTGCAGGTTTGGGAGACTTTCTTTTTTGGTAATAGCCTAATAGGTAATACTGGTAGATGCAGTAAAAGTATGTATTCCCATTTGAGGGTAGATCCTGGGATTTGAACAATATGGGACGTATCTTGGAGTTTAAGAGTTTCTGATATAAATTCTGACATTCAAATTCTATGTTTGGTCATGCATATAATGTCTATCTGTAGGGATGCAAGTCATAGAATTCCTATGTTTTTTAGGCAAACATAATGAATCAACGGAATACAAACTATAACATCAGTAATCATATAAAATAAAATTACCTTTATAGAAATCTTGATAACTCAATTTGTGATTTGTATCCCATCAGTTTTGGTAGGCAATGGACTCTCTCTATCATCGGTTTGAAAATATCCTTTTTTGAATTGGTTTCCCCATCTAAGAAACAAATGGACTTTATTTCTATCCGTTGATGCTTTTGTGTATTGTAAATTGATATTTTGCACAACATTTTTTATTGTTCTGTACATAATACTGGGGTTTAAATGTTCTTTATCTGTCCATGGTTGGGCTTTAGACATATATTATTGGTGACTTCCAGGAAGCCAGAGCTCACAAGATCTATGGTTTATAACAATCTCAATGTTAGATCATGTCTATTTTCTTGTCAGCCAAGGATAACTAGGACGTTCCACTGGCACTGCTAGGTGCTTGAACATTGATCCACTGGATTGTCATAGGTTTCGGCATTGCCAAAGTGTGAATTAAACCTTGACTATCACTAGTAAGATACAATCTTTCCCTGTATTAGGTTTTATGCCCTGGATTTGTTTACATTCTGGATTATACATGTTTATGGGAACGATATTATTATTATTATTATTTTAAATTTTAGACTGCAGGAATCGGGTAGCCCCCCCTATAAACTGCAGTACGCCTGGTAAACTTTTTTCACGTGACTGGTGACGCTGGTGCAACACATCCTCCGGTACCACAGGGACGGGGGGAGACTAGACCTCATGAGCTCTTGCATGCAACAGGATGCTTTAGACAATAGAGCTAGGCCCCTTGCCCCGGGAACAATTACATTATTGAAACCTATGCATTAATGTGTTAGCTTTGACAAATAGTTACTAAATCTTTCACATGTGGTCTGTCTATGTTTTGGATTTCTTGGTCTCTGTAATGAGTTATCTGTATGAGATGGTTGTATGGATATTCGTTCTATACTTTCACTAACTACCTTTTGCTGTATGCAGATTATTTATTAGTTATTGTTCTTCATTTACAGTTATTATATTTTTCCATGTGTGTATGTTTCACACTGTGCATTAACCTGGTGCTTAATGTTATGTCGATCATCAATCTGATTATGATATGCTAGGGTTTATTTTGCAATCAAAGGGTATTT
Organism: Sequoia sempervirens; assembly: GCA_007258455.2. Lineage (NCBI taxonomy): Eukaryota > Viridiplantae > Streptophyta > Pinopsida > Cupressales > Cupressaceae > Sequoia > Sequoia sempervirens. The sequence continues at coordinate 46,603 of VDFB02012680.1, forward strand.
TTTTCCCATACTCATTGATTTGGTGTCTCATAAAAGATTTTAAACCTTGTGATAGAAATGTGTGATGACTGATGACAGAGATGCATGCATATTTCTTGATATCTGTTATATTTTCTTTTACATTTATGGATGGAGTTTATTGGACCTCTAATGTATTTACTTTCATCTCTTTTTTTGGCTTCTAGACAGCAGGCAATTGAGAAGACAAGTATAAGGTTTTGTGTTCCTATATATTGTTTCCCCAACTTTGGGATCAGTTTCTACTTGAATTGGCTATGGGAGGGGAAGGGGGAACCCAAACAAAGTCTACAAAACCATCTTCTACACTACAGGTAGGAGGGGAAGGAGGAACACAGGCAAAGACTGTGAAGCCATCTTCAACACCACAGGTAGGAATCACTATTTTGTTTGATTAAGATATATTTCCACCTTAAATGTTTTCATAAGATAAATATGGCATTATGTTTCTGTATTTGCAGGAGCAACTGGCTGCTACACCTGCATATCCTGATTGGGTCACTTCTTTTCAGGTCTTGTTATTTTTCAATTAGTGTCATCTACTGCATGTATGGGTTATTCAGAATTCTTGCTTTGGCTCTTAATACAAATTATAAAGTTTGAAATTCCAGACTGGTAAAAGTTCACATCAACTGTATTTTCCTCAAAGCTGTCTAAAAAATGCTTCTTGTGTAGGCATATTATGGCCCAGGTGTCACCCCCCCACCACCTCCTTATTTTGCATCTGGCCCAACACCGCATCCATACATGTGGGGAGGTCAGGTAATAAACGTTTTCAGTTTTTATTCCAAATTTTTAGGAAGAATCCAGTTGAAGCCTTTAACTAATCTTATAGAATGGTATATGTGCTTGGTTTAGCCATTAATGCCACCTTATGGAACAACTTCTCCCTATGCTGCTGTGTATCCATCTGGAGGAATTTATGGGCATCCCTCTGTACCTCCTGTAAGTTCTAATACCTTGGGTTTTGTCATTCTTGTCTTTTCCTTTATTTAATACTTATAATTTGAGATTATGCGCCTGTCTTTGTGATTTTTCTTTCAGAGGTAACTCAATAATGAAGGAGATGGTCATTCCTTTTGTTACCTATAGTTTAAAATGTATTTATGGCTATATATAGTTGACATATGGTCTGTTTTACTATCCTAACTTTTCTAACATTGTGGTCTTGAATGCAACTGTAGGGTGCACACACATTCACTCAATATGGTGTCCCATCAAATGGCAATCCTACAGATGTTGTAATGGTAATTACAGAAATATTGTAGGCATTAATTTTCTGGAAAAGATCATAAGAATTTTTAGCTCTCAGTTGTTAATTTTTTAAGAAACGTTTGAATGGAAATCTGATATCTACTTTCTGTGAAGACAGACTTCAGTTACTCGAAACACAGATGCAGAGGCAAAGTCCTTGGGGGGTAAAGGACGGAATTCAATGAAGAGGGTAAAAGGAAGTTTGGGAAAGCTCAAAATAGTTACAAGTAAAGGAGAGGGTGGAAAAGCAGCACCTGCTACTGCAAATGGAGCCTTCTCACAAAGGTAGGTATTGAAGACTGCTAAATTTGATAATTGACATTGATAAGCTATAATAATCAGTGGGAAGCTTCAGGATGCTGCTTAGATAACTCCACATAAATCAGTTTCTGTTCTAGGCAACTCCTATTTTCCTACCTTCTCACTTATAAGTTATATGTTAATGATCTAAATAGAACTGCCAGTTTCAGTGGGGACAGTGGCAGGGAAGGTTCAAGTGAAGGTAGTGAGGAAGGCAATTCACTAAATGTAAGAAATTCTGTTCTGTATTTCTTGTACAAAAATGTATGGATGCTGATCTCATTATTTTCTCTCTTTTTTTGGCTACTTACGCAAATGCCCTTGTGCTGTTATGTATTATTTTACAAAGGTGTTGCATTTTTTTCTGGATATGTCTCAGGGGTTGGAAACCGGGAGGAAAAGAAGCTTTGAACCACTAACCATGAATGGTATGCTTTTTTTAAAAATTTATTAAAGATTTCATCTTTTCATGAATCCTACTTGTACTTATAAGACAGTCTTCTAGTTTTTGGATGAACTAATTTGATAATACTAATTGTTTTACATTTATTCCACCAATCATTAACTTATTATTTTATTACAAATAAAGGCACAGATGCACACGATATGAATATTCCAGCTGGAGAAGTTAAATCGACTGCAAGCAGGGGTGCAATAGTATCAATTACACCTGCAGCAGAAAAGCTAGCAGTCAGCTTACCTATGCCAAATCTAAATATTGGTATGGACTTCTGGAATGCTTCTGCTGCAGGATCTGTAGCTCCTGTAAAAGGAAGACGAGGTACTGCTGCTATTACATCAACAATGGTTCCTACAACCACTCAGCTAATTCCAGGCCGTGATGGATTACCTTCTGAACTATGGGTCCAGGCATGTAGCTTATGTTTCATATGCAATGTCTAGTCTATAGCAAATGCTGAATTCATATTATTGGTAATGTTTCCAATTTGCACTTGAGTTTTAGTGAACAAGAATCAGATCTGTTCGTTCAGAGTAATTCATAATGCAGTTGGAAAGTTTGGTAGTTGATTTGGCCTTCCTTTAGATGAGCCTCAGACAGTTTGGTGATCTTTTCTCCCAATCCCCCACATACACCCCTCCTCTCCTCCTCCCCTGCCTCCTGCCACACCCCTTAATCAACTTTTCTATAGAATGAATGCTTGCTTATTTATTTCATGACTAGATTCAATATTGATGGATGGTCTTTCTTGGGAGTTTTCTTGCAAATTGATTCTGTAATCAAGTGCTTTTTAAGCATGCATGCAGACCTCTTCTACTTGAAATGAGATTTTCCTTTGCATGTAACAGAAGTTGGCCCCAGTTGAATTTAACATTAAATTAGCAATAACATCAGTGGTTCTCTTAAAATCTTGAACAATTTTCAAAACTTACAGACAGTAGTTTTATTTAAAAGTAAATATTATAATTCAAATTCATGGATAAAAATAATAGTAAGGGTGCCTTGATCATCAATGATCATTTATTACAAACGTATTCACTGGTATGAGGCTGAATTTGTAGCAAACCATCATTGAATTGCAAGATGCTCTTTAATACTTTATTATTATCTTTGTTTTTGCTTATATACCTAGGTAAGGCACATAGGAGCCAATAAAAAGATCGTTGAGGTTTGGATCCTGGTATAGCAGTGAGCTCTCCAGGTCCATCTAAAAGAGAAAATTATCTTTCCAGCTAAGCCACAAATCCAGGCCCAAACCAGAAGAAAGGAAAACTTTCAGCTCATGAGGTGGGAACCAAAGGCACAGTCTCAGCCAGCCAGGATAGTAAACTTTCCTAATATTAAAAAAGAGCAGTTCATATACATATAACCAGAAGTATAAGAGTGTTCACGAGCAGATATTATATCACTGTGCAAAGGGGCAAATTTACCACAGCCCCTCACCTACCAGAGTTCAGAAAACACCCAATATAAAAATAGCAGTATGTGGAAACATGATCAGCTCCAGATAGACCCAAAGTACCAAACAGTCATGGGGAGGCCGGGCAATTTACACAGGCCCATGAACCATCCCCTGCTCATTCAAACATCTTTTTACATTTAGTGACTCTTGAAGTGGGGGGATCTCAACCAAGTCTGCTGCCTCCACATTATCACAGCATTTACAGTCATCGGACTCAACATCAAAGAACACCTGGACTTTCAAATAACCTCATGAAAATGTTTCAGATAACAGTCATAGAAAGCTTCTGCCTGATTTTTAAAATCAGCATTATCATTATGGATATGGTAAGCACTTGCTGTGAGGGATAGCATCATGGCACAGCTAAGAGACTGAGCTGCATTGAATGCATTTTGGTGCCCCAACGATTGGCCAGGATCAAGCAAAAGGTTTGTCATTGCTTCACAAATAGCAATGCAGGGGACGCCATCCATCTGCTTAGCAAGGTCCTAGAGCTGGGTTACCCATTCCGTAAGATCAGGATTGGAGATCTCAAGCTCAATGTATATAGTAAAATTTTCCAACATCATCTCCCCACCAACCTGCAACCTTCTTGTGCGACCCCCCCCTGGCCTAGCACCAGCATCTCCACCACCACCACATTTTGCATGACCCACAGAAGAAGCTATACCAACCAGACATAGAGCTGAAGAGAGCATCAATTGAATGGTAGCCACCTTCTCTCTGCCAGGACCCATATCACCTGCCAATCACAAATTGCATAACTGAAATTACCACTCAAATAATACTTGCACTCTTGGAAATAATGATACCACAAAGAGAAGTCACATCAAAATCTTTTTGTATCCTCAGCTTCCACTGCCATTGCCATCTCTAAATGCTTTCCCATTATAGGGCCATTATGATTTATTATTTAATTATAGTAGGAATATTACAGCAAAATCTTTCAAAAGTTGAGGATACGTCCCAATTGCTTATAACTTATACGGGACAAGTCAGGAATTATTTTGCTATACCTAGCTTCATATTTCCATTTTTTTCTCATACCTGTTTTATCTAAAATATCTATGTATTTTTTTCTGAACCCTGATTTTCTTTTCCAGGGACATAAGAGCCATTGATTTTTTTATATATCTGGATACTTGTTCCTTTTTAATTTTGTTGAACTTTCTTTCAAGTTTCCAACAGATATTGTGCCATGTATTCTTGCTAAAATGTAGTTGTCAACAGGATGAACGGGAGTTGAAGAGGCAAAGACGGAAGCAATCCAATCGAGAGTCTGCCAGGCGTTCTCGATTGCGGAAACAGGTACCTAGTAGTTCTACTTCAATGCTTTTTCATGGGAAAGCCTTTGCAGCTTTGGGAGAGAGTGGGAGGAAAGATAGGAGGAGGAGTGGGTTTTGGTGAGGGCAAGGGAAACAACTTTCACGATATAATGAGACTTAATTCCCTTCATGTTTATGCAGTAAGTAATGGCCAGTTTAAGAGGCTTTGGCATCTATGTGCTATTCTAATATTGATTTGTGTGAATCAGGCCGAATGTGAAGAATTGACAGCAAAAGTTGATGCATTGTCTGCTGAAAACATGGCATTGAGAAACGAAATGACCCTTGTGGAAGAGGAAAGGAAAAAGCTTGCTTCAAGCAATGCATTGCTACGGGTAGTATAGCTCTTCATGGTATAACATGTAAACTTCATTATGTTCTTTCAAGATATGGAGATACTGACATTATAGGATAATGTGACACAGGAGCAGCTGAGGAATGAGCTAGGAGAAAGTGCACTAGCAGAATTAGATAAAATGGATTCTACAAAGACAGAATCACACTTCATTCAAACAGAAAGTAAAGAGCATTTTCAAGTTGCATCAAAATTGTCCAATTCAAATCCTAGCCAAAGAAGTGAGCAGAGGGAAGTTGAGGTACATGAGTCTACCAGTAAAACACATTTGGTATTGGAAACAAATACTCATTCTGACACAGTGGCTGTGGGTTGAAAGAATATATCTTTTCGCATATTAAGTTTTGGTGGATGAAGAAGTGTGATTTTCCTCTTGTTTTTTGACTTCTCCAACCAGTTGTAACTGTTTCACATAACTGTTATTCTAACATAGGGAGCTAATATCCAGCTTAACATTCAAGAATCGCTGTTAAGGAAGTAACATCCAGATATAGAAAATTCTCAATCCAGTTATACAATTGTAAACGTTTGTATGCGAAAGAGATGACCGAATGAAGAATTTGAAATGGGTCCAAGCACGGATATGAACAGGTTAGATGTTTGGTTAGACTGACAGACGGGCCCTAGCTTTAAATTTCAGGGTTGTATAGTTTATGCATTGGCCCTCAAAAGATGACAATGCTGTAAAATAACCAATAAAAAAATGAGTTTGGAGGATGTCCTTGCATCTCAAAAGATAAGCCGCAGAATATTTACTTTTACTGTTATTTGGGATTTACCCATGGGTTTCTTTATTATCCAGTGACTTTAAATATAATAGTATATTGTTGAATCTGGTGTCGATTATTTAATTTTGTTGAGTAAATAGAAAGTTGGAATATTAAGGAGCATGTAATGTTATATACGTTCTGCCAAAATGTAGCATAGAATATAAAACTGCCCTTGTTTCCTAGTTAATTTTATGTTCAATAATGTTGATGGAAATTTTGCGATCCATCTTTCACTGCTTAACCATTTAAAAAATTATTTTGGTTACAATTAACCATGAGTGTGGTAGCACAATTATAAAACACATTACAAGAGCACAAGTATGTTAGTACCTCTGAGTCCTGACTGCTGAAACAGCTAGCCAATTGGTACAAGGAGTTTTCCAATGCATGTCGAGCAGGAAGGTTTACAAAGTAAATCTGCTGAAGCAGCTACCTATGAATGAGACAAGCATTGGGTTCTCAATAAAGTAAAAATATCCAGTAGTGTAAGTAGATCAGAACAGACTAAAAGTACGTTCTAGACAGATTTTGCATGTAACTCATACCTGTGCTAGATAAGCTAGCCGAGCTCCTTAAGCAAGCTCTCTTTCCTGTGATCTTGCCAAATCGCTCTGTTACATTTGTTCACTTGAGCATGGAACGTTTGGGACAATGTAGTATAGCTTTATTGGGTTGTATTGCAGGGTGGATTTTTCATGACAAATCTTTGGAGCCATTTGCATTTGAGGTGCCTGAGCATATGCTATTCAACCCGTGTAACCATTGGAAGGTATACTTGGGAATCATATGCTGAAATATGTAAAGGACCACCTGATTTGACTACTTTTATTTGATTACATGGCTTTTCAGAAAACACCATAGTGTTATTCATTTAGCATTCGTGAATTCGTTTAAATAAATGAAGTGACGGTTACCAACCTTGTTGCACTGTAGGAAATACTTTCTGTTCTCTGTTGGATGCCGATCTCTTTCTTCTGATTTTGATACCACCTTTTCTAAATTCAAAAGTTTTGAACTGGCAATAGTTGAAACTTTGAAATAGGAATTTGCACAAATGCTTGGCTTGGAAACAAAGTAGTATAATGGCTATAGCAATCTTTTCCAGGGAAAATGCCTCATCTGTGATAAGCAACTTCCTAGCTCATTTGATGCTCTCCATTCTGCGAGAGATTATCCAAATAATTGTAACACAATAATATTGCATTGAAACGATAGTTCACAATCATATTACAATATTTGGTGACCTCTTTGAGGGGGCGACCTCTTAAAAAAACAACTTACAAATCATATGTATTTGATGCTTTATTAAAAAACTTAATACAAAACTAATTAATTAAGAAGAAATAGTTAGGTTTCCCGGTCCTAACATGTCCTCCTGTTTAAAAAACTTTGTACTTGACATTTGAGATAAGTAAATTGTTGTTGTTGGTCGAAGAGGGCTTCCCATGTCGCATATTCTAGTTACAACCCATGCCATTGGATTTTTTTTTTTTTTTAAAGATCTCAATCTAATGCCCGGGTTCTCATTCATAAACGAGTACTCGTTTCTGTTGGCATTTTTTTTTGGCTGAAACTTGCCCTCTTCGTGGATCCAACTTCTTGCACTTACCCATGTATGATATTGTATATTGCACCACACTAGGTCAACAACTGATGGTCTTAGGCAACTAATAATAAGGTTTTTAGTGGTGTCTATGAACAATGAGCCCATTTGTAATGCTCGAGATTAGGGGGGTCTGCCCCATTTGTAATGCTTGAGATTAGGGGGGTCTGCCCCACTCTCCTCAACTAACAAGTCTTGATAGATCAAGGGTCTTACGGCTTTGGCTCGAATGATGCTAGCCACACCTTAGGGTGCAAATTTATTCTCCCCCTTTTCTATACCCCGCTAGAAAATGTGGTTGAGGTCGCCCTTGGGGTGATGAAGTCCCCCAACAGACCTCCTACTAAATTAAAAAAAGGAAGATGTTATTGTTTCTAATCCCCAAGTTCGTGCTAGGTGCAAGGGGAAAGCATATACAAATAGCACTCCTTGGGTGGAAAATAACAAAGATGTGGACTCAAAGATATCTTTGGTCCCCAAGCTCGTGCTAGGTACAAGGGGTGAGCATACACATTAGTGACCCCACCAGATGCAACAAAAAAATTATTTCCCTTATAAAACTGAAGTGTGAGCTAAGCTAATAGAAATGAAGACAATAAACCTTGCAATAAACTCATTAGTAGTTTCAGTTTTTATATTGTCTTTTCCCAACATTTTCCACAACTGCACAAATCAAATTAGTAACCAAAAAAACATTACAAAATACACAAATCAATTGCACAACAAGATGGATCAATTACATGATAATATGAATCAATTGCTTGAAAGAAAGAAGTCAAATGCCTAAAACCAGAGAAAAATTGATCAGAAAACATAGAGGGTTGAATATTATACCCGATCAATTGCACAATTTACTTGATCAAATATGTCATTTCTGTATTGATTGTGCCAAATCCCCAATTGACTGTGATGTTTGGTCGATCATATGTGTTGAAAGCCCGAACAGATGCGTTGAAAGCCCGAACAGATGCGTTGAAAGCCTCAAATTTCAATGCAAGTTATAGAATCAAGTGCACCAAATGGTTGATCAAATGTGCCGAATGATCAATCAAATGTGTCATATCCTTGATGAGTCACGTTATTTTAACCTGTAACTTCTTAAAACACAAAAAAAATCACAAAAAATTGTTAAAATAAATGGGAGGTGGGTCCCATCAGGCGTGTCAAAATATAGATCATGAAAAAGACTATGGAATAAAGGAAATCAACAAGAAGTAACTAAACACAATCAATTCCAAAATCACCAATGAAGCATAAGGAAATCAAGTAAATAAATCAAATGAAACATGTGTGATGTCCTTGTTGAGCTCCATTGTTCTTCAATTCACCTTGAAGAAGGGTGTGTGTGGTTACTCTCATATTTTTAGCACAAAACACTTAAAAACGATATGCGTATAAATTTCTTGTAATGGAAGAGAGGGATAACAGATGAATGATAGCTACATTTATAGATTTCAAGTGATACCAACCAACATTTGAAATCGAATGTGAGAATGACAAAGATCAATGGATGAGAATACTTAGAGTAATTGATGAGAAGTTAACTAATTTCATGATTTTAGCAAAATGACTGTATGGAGCAGTTAACAAAATTGATTGAAGAGATAAGTATGGGTTATTAGTAAAACAAAATAGATTGGAAAAATTGGAGAGTGAACTCATAGTGAGTGGGAGTTGGTTGGTGAGGTGGAAATGCATGAGTAATTAATAATTAATTAAATTAATTAATTAATTAATTATTTCATGTGCAAAGGGGAAAATAAATTAAATAAATAAATTTTTATTTTTGAAGAGGATAATGTTGAGAAGAATAATTGGTTTAATTAAATATTATTTAATTATTGTGATTTAGGAAAAGATAAAAAGTGAAATAAGTTAATTAAATAATTGTAAATTATTAATCAATTTGGAAGAGGTGACTAAATTAATGAATTAAATAAATTATTTATTTCATAGAAGAAAATAATGAAATGGATAATTTAATTAAACAATTCAAAACTATTTACTTAAAACAGAAATGGAGGGAAATTTTGAAATTTAAATAATTAAATTTCAATTATTTAGGATGAAGGAGAAATACTACTTAATTAAATAATGAGAAGAATAATTAGTTTTAATTAAATAATATTTGAAGAGGATAATGCTGAGAAGAATAATTAGTTTTAATTAAATAATTATTTAATTATTTTGATTTAGGAAAAGATTAATATTGAGATAAGTTAATTAAATAATTCAAATCATTTAATTAAAATAGAAATGGAGGGAAAATTCAAAATTTAAATAATTAAATTATTCGATTAAATGGTGAAGACAAATTGATGAGACCCAATGATGAAAATTGATGATGTTTTAGAAGAAATGAGCTAGTCAAATTTCGGTGTCTACAAGTAGAAAAGAAACTTCTTCTGACGTAACTGTGAAAATTTCCACACCTTTTTGAAGCTTAAGACAATTAAATTTTATACTCATAGATGTAGCTCTATTGTGTTGCATCCAATTACTAGGACAATTCATGGGCAACTTTCTTTTGCCACTTAAAGATTAGGGAAGTATTTGAATTGGATCAGAACATTCTTTTTAGCCTTTGGTATACGACTTGAAGAAATCAAGAAAATTGTTTAATATGTAAAATCTGTTATAAAAAATGAATATATTCAAGAGTATTAATTCAATGTTAAAATAATATTTATAATATATTATTTTAATTAAAAATATCAATTAGAAGAGGTTGTAGTTTAATTGGTTAGGTACAATTAGTGAGGGTGATGTTATGTTTCTTGATTGATCATCTATCAAGATTCAAACTCCCAAAGATAGGATATATAACAAATGAGGTTGAGATCATGTTCAAGGTGACTTTGATAGAGTATATATCCTTCAATACTTCACTCTCATTCAATGAGGTGTCAACATAGAATCATACTCCCATATCAAATAACCAAACAATCTTGTGAATAATATAAAATCTTTCATTAAAAAATCCCACTCAATACTTTTCTTTATGATTAAAATATCTTGAAAATTAACAATTTATGAATCCTTAGAAAACAAACTTCTAGTAAAATCCAATAGTTGTGCATAGATTTTTTGCTACATATATCACCCTTGAAGCCTTTTTTGAACCAATATTGATGGACATGAATGGTAATACATCTTGCTTAAAATAATATGAAGAAATATCATGGTATTGGTATGTATTAAGCCTTTTCGTATGACCTCACTATTTGTGCATATAAACTAAAAATTATGAAGTCTAAAAAAATAATAAATGAATCAGAGCATAGAAACTAAAAATAATGAAATCTACAAGAAACAAAAAATAATATTAAAAATAACGATCTAATATAATTTTTAAATGATGAATAGAATATTTTTATATTTAATATACAAAATTATAATATACAATGATATAAAGATAAGTATAACAAAATCACATTATCAAAAGTTAATATTAGAATAAAAATAAACAAAAATAAATATATTAATAAACAACAAGAGTTATACTAGTGATATTAGTTTGATTACACTTCTTCTTAGAATATTTCACAATCCAAATGACCTAAACCATTAAGATCTTTCTAAAAGAGAGTAATCATTTCAATAGTTTGATTGAAATAAATAAATATAAATATATATATAATTTTAGTGCTAACTTGATTGAATGAATATATATATATATATATATATATATATATATATATATATATATATATATATAATTTTAGTGCTAACTTGATTGAATTTTATATTTATTTTATTATTTTGATAATCATATTTAAAGATAAAATATAATAAATTGATGTTTTAAATTAAATTGATTTTGTATATATTTTGAGTTCACTATAAATATTGATTTAACCACTATAACTTTTTTTAAAAAAAATTTACACTTCAAGAAAATAATGTTTTAGAAGATGTAATATTAGAAAGATTGTATAAACTTTAGTTAAAATGTCAAAATTATCTTAAAATTTAAAGTGAATACTACTAGAATAAGGATTAATGCTCATGGTATTCATGGTTGATGTTTAATTAATCTAAAAGAGTTTGCATTTTTTTATTATTATTGTAAAGAAATAAAATTTCTTATATTATAGATTTTTTAGGCTAATAAAAAATAAATTATTAAGCATAAATAAAACTAGATTTAATTTAAAGTTAATTTAATAAATTTAAATGAGTATTTCAAAATTAAATGTAATAGACTAGGTTATTTAGTTTTGCAAACAATAATGATGAATAAAGATTGATATCATGTTGAAATCATTCATCACAAATACAAAAAATAATGGTTTTAATTTAGAAGATGTGTTGAATTTTGTGTAGTCCCATAAGTTTTAGATCTAAGCCTCTCAAGCTTGAACATGAACGAGTCATGGCATTAATTTGATACACAAAAACAAATATGGCTATGTGTTAATAAATTGACATAATGGGTGTGTAGAGACCTATTCACTTTCATTGTGTCTACATTTGTCAAGGCAGTGTACAAACACCTTTAGGAAGATTATTGGATTGCAAGGTCAAGTTTTCTTAAGTCAACTCCGTGTATGGACTAACTTTACAACTTTGAGCAAATAATCGTAGACAACATTCATAAGCATGCAAATTGCCTATATGATTATGGTATAATGTATTATTTTTAAGCTCCAAATCTAAATGTTCTTAGAATGATTGCTTCTTGTTTAACCATATGTTTCTCTTGATTCTTATGTTTGTATTAATGGCACATTTAATGTCTTTAAATCTAGTAGGACACATAAATGTATGTCACAAAAGCGTGTTAAATCAACTCACAACCATTAGTGAAAGGGGTGCGGAAGTTGGTATTTGAATTTGAATATTTAAATTTTAAGTTAAATCCCATATCATCAAAGATTAAACCAAATCAATCCCAACAAGTGTGGACCTAAACTAAAAGGTTAAAACAATAAATTTGAATCAAAGAGTAAATGCATGGAGATAAATGTTAAAATGGATGGATAAAATGGTGAATGTATTAGGTTTTTACACAATAAAAATGAGATAAGTACATGTACATATAAAAATAGATATTGGGTCATGAGTCAAACTTAGCATAAGAGTGTGTCACTTATCAATATGTAATCATATTAAGACATTTCATCAAAGTGGCTCCAAAATTAAATAGGATTTGACATTGGTATAAAAGTTTCACCATTATAAATATGTGCGACATCCATAAAATTGAAAATGAACAACATTTATTTTTAAATTGTTCTTTTAGTAAAACAAGTGAATGTGATAGACTATAGAACTTTGCTTTGCTCGATAATCTTTAATTTGTAAGAACCATATTAATTAGACATATTTATTTCTACTATGTTTAAATATTAAAATGATGTTACCAAAAGTATTTAATCTAGCTTTTATACTTTAAAATATATAGATAATATAATATTTTATAAAAATATTTTGTGTATTGAAAGAGGATGAACCATATCTAAAGTGATAATGTTTGGTACACGAACAATAATTTCAAGGATGACATTTCTTCTATATAAACAAACTTTGTATGAATAGGTAAAGACCTAGAAAATAAAAATAATGACTATATAAACTCTTGAATTCGAATCCTGCCTGCTTTTACAATATTTAAACATAGAAACTTCCCACTAAAAATCGGTAGGAACGCATCCCGAGAATGTAGTAGGTCTTATCTAATAATAATCCCCGTCAACAGAAATAAATACGCTACTCCTATACATGCCTTCCATCTTCGTCACATCCACATGAAGTCACGTGGATATGTGGGTCCCACCAAATACCCAGCTTCCCACGAATCCTACAACGACCTACCATTACTTTTACTAGGTAGCTTCCCTATATTTTGAATGAGAAATTAATGTTAAACTATAAATTTCATTTGTATTTATCTTAGACATCAATCCAAAAAATCTCACATTTTGCTTGCTATAAATTCCCTTTAGGCAGACATTGGTTAAAGAGATCTGAAGCCATGCGGCCATTCTGTGAAGTAGAGTGTGAAATTGTGGAGCGGAGAGAGAAGAAGAGGCGGCTAAGCATGGAGCAGGTGAAATACTTGGAAAGAAGCTTTGAGATTGAGAGAAAGCTTGAGCCGGAAAGGAAGAAGCAGCTGGCCTTTGAGGTGGGTCTCAATCCTAGGCAAGTTGCTGTGTGGTATCAGAACCGTCGTGCAAGATGGAAGGCCCAGCAGTTGGAAAAGGACTATCATCTTCTTAAACATAGATATGATGCAGTGGTATCTGACAACCACAAGTTAGAATCTGAGGTCAGTTTTCTTTTAGATCCTTTTATTTCATGCATATATTCTGGCATAAACGGTTCTATAATATATGGTTCATAAGGCACAATATTTGAAGGTTTTGCAAATGGGGTTGCAAGGTAAGTGGGCTTAATCTTGGAGAAAACTCCATGGTTAAGTGCTCTTGAATTGGAGTAAACTCGGATGGGTGACCTCCCAGAAAGGCTCAATGCTTCACCTCTGTGAACATCACCTAAATGCAATGAGTGCTAAGTGAACCATTCATTATCGTGAGAGATGGGTTCCTATGAACTACTACTCATGAAACATGAGTCAATATCATATTTTGACACACTATGAAAAATACCTCCTACTTAGCTATATTCTTTCAACTTACTTGAGTTAAACGTAGTGTATGAGAAGTGTTAAGTATAAATGAATTTAGAGTATTTAATTTTTAGTAGAGTGTTTTTGAATTCAATTTTGTGTCCATTTAACTCTTTTTCCTTTTTTTAATGATGTTTCATTGAGTATGATTAAGTCCAAAATCATTCGCTACTATCTTTATAGAGTGTGGAAAACCGGTGCCTCATATTTAATTCTTACGTGTTTCTTATATTTAAAGAAATGGGTTGTGTTTCTATCATACAAGTTTGTAGTGGATTAAGTTGTTTGAGTTAGTTAGACTATTTATAGCATTTAGTGTATGAAAAGTGTTGGTAAATGGATGTAAAGTATTTAATTTTTAGTAGAGTGTTTTTGGATTCAACCATGTGTTGATTTTAACTCTTTTCTTCTTTATGATGGATCACTGAGTTAATTTAAGAGGATTTGATGTAAATATATGCAATTGAATCCAAAAACACTCTCCACTAACTTCATAGATTGTGAGAAACTCATGTATGATATTTAATTCTTATATGTTTCTTATATTTAAAAAAATGTGTTGTCTTTCTATCATACACGTTTGTAGTGAATTAGGTTTGTCTAAGTTAGTTTGACTATTTATAGGCATTTAATTGTCTAAGATAAAAGTAGTGTATGGAAATAGTTGATATAAATGAATTTAAAGTATTTAATTTTTAGTAGAGAATATTTTTGGATTCAATGTGTTGATTTAACTCTTTTTTTCTTTACAATAGATCACTAGTATAATTTAAGAGGAATACTATTTGAAGTAAATATGTGCAGTTGAATCCAAAAATGCTCTCTACTAACTTTATAGAATGTG